>CASHTH010002706.1:0-19118 GCA_030341885.1 Geodia barretti | reverse complement strand
AAGGTTCTGGGAACACTGTGTAATGTTGACACTCCGTTAATAAAACAATCAGTAATTCGGCAGCCCCTTAAACTTTGATTGCCTCTATAAATAAGGAGAGCAAGAGTGGTGGTCCATCATAAAAACACTCGAAACCAAAGAAATAGCTACTTAGAGAGAGAAGAGCTGAGAAGAGAGAAATGAAAATGTCCCTCACACAAGTGGCTATTATGGCTGTTTTCATTACAGTCTCCACAGCAGCAATCACTCGAAATGACCCAATTAGAGAGCACCCTCACTCGGTGGTAGTGACTGAGGGAGGGTGGGCACACTTCACATGTGCTATCAAACTCCCTGGAATGATACGGTGGAGGATTGGAGACTTTGAGAACAACGGCAGTGTCTACAACGGTGTTAGTAACCTGGCTGGGCTGGAGGGAGCCACTGCTGAGAGATTCTCTTACACGATCAACAAAACGAAGAAGATGCTCCATGAGACGATACGAGTTCTGGCCACAGTGGAGTTGGACGGCATTCCAGTCCAGTGTATGTATGAATCTAACGACGAGAGTACAAAGAAGGACAGTTTCAGCATGTTTGCTCTGATACATGTGAACAGTACATTTGGCAGTGGGGACATCTAATAAGATTTAATCTGATCTTGTATTGCATACAATTATAATTGCCATATGTCATGATGATTATTTGCTGTAGCTATATTTATTGGTGCTAGGAGAAAGAAGGAGCATAATGTAGCTACAAGCCTGCATGGGTCTAGTCCCTACTCAGTGATTCACGAGGCCACACCAGTCAGCCAGGCTTGTCATGGTGGCATGTGCAGAACTAGCACAGACACGTGGCCTCCTGGTTTTCCCTCTCCCTGCACCGGAATATGAGAACGCGATCGCTGGCTTCCGACACCAAGTGGGGGAGGGGCTGGTTGTGGGGGTTGGGCTGAAATGCTCCCGCGCACTGTAGACAAATTCATAGCGAGAGGACGGTATAAATCTGTGCGCAAAGCAGAAGAGGTGTCAACGACTTGGTATCGAGATAGAAAGGCAAGACAAAGCAAAAAAAGTCAACTACACACGAGAAGAGCAGCAGACGAGAATGAATCTGAGTATTGTATTCTACCTCACTCCACTCCTCACTTTCACTAATGGAGGTAGCTTGCCATGTGTGCAGCAATTAGTACTTTTGGTGCTTTCATTTTTAACTCCAACAGGGAAGTTGCTAGAGTTCTCATACACTAGAGAGGTCAATGAAGGAGAGTGGGCCAGCTTCTCTTGTGCAGTCAAACGTGGCAAAGCAATAGTTCGTTGGAAGATTGGTAACTATACAGATGAAGTGGGTAACGGTATGAAGTATATCGGCTCTCATGGGCTTGTGGTGAGGCAATATGATGACCGTGAACTAACAGAGAAGTACAAAGGCAAAGGACTAACTTCTGGCGTTGAGGTCCTGGCCACTGCAGAGTTGAACAGAGTTCCCGTGCAGTGTGTGGCTCACCCACTTGACCTCTCACTCTCAATAGAGTACAGCAAGTTCATCATCCTGAGTGTCCACGCCGATCTCAATACCACTAATCAAGGTGAGCATGCGCTAAAATGGTTCATCGCGCCTTGTGCACCCTAACACTGAAACCTGTTGTATTCACGTTTTTTCCCCTACAGATACGATCTCCCAAGATCTTCCAAGACCACGAAACTCACGTTCTGTTACGTCACCCCCATCATCATCATCCAGAGCAGCTGCTTTGTTTACCTCCACCTTCATCACCATCACTTTGGTGTCAACCACGATTCTAACATTGGACATTTCTTGAAAGTCTTAACTGCTCTACCATTGGACTAAAACTGATATATTATAATCATGATGCATTTTTATGTGCCAAAACTCATTATTGAAATGCCATACATAACATTCATGGTTCAATGATTCAATAGAGATCCTTATGATAACAGTTCATTAGTAGGGTCTAGCAGTCGGTGTGGTCTCCAGAGCCGGTGTTTGCAGGGTGCACCTCGATGAGGGCAAATTTGCTGTAGCTGTCTCTCGTGGCAAACCTTGGATGGCGATACACACACTCAACTGGTACTCCATCCATCTCAGCAGTAGCCAGTACCCCGATGGTCTCAGTGAGGATCCTCCCTGTAATATCAGGGGCAAACGATCTCTCGGCCGTCACTTCCTCCAACTCAGGCAGACTCCCTGCACTGTTGTAGACATAGCCATCATTGGTGAAGTCTCCAATCCTCCATCTAATGGTGCCGGGGAGTTTTATGCCACAGGAGAAGTTGGCCCACTGTCCCTCAGTGACTACAACTGAGTGTGGGTGTTCTCTGATGGGGTTGACAGCAGCTGCAGACAGAGCTGCCAGGATACTGAAGACTGTCAGTCGTACGAGTTCCATTTCCTTTCACTGTTTCTTTTCTTGCGAAGTTTAATTCTCTTGAGTCTCTTTCTCGGTTTTTGAGTTTCTTGACATTTTCTGCCATTTCATTGGCCTTTTATAGGCTCAGCTATTGCAAAGACTTCATCCTTATTTTAAGGGATCGATGCATCAGAGCTTCTGTTAATGGTTACGTAAGGGAAAATATATTACGGCCAAAACAACATTCCCAAATGTCGGAGTTTACTATAATTTTCATAAGTGGGGCAGAGCATACTCCGCAAGTTTTCAAAATTTGCAGCTAAAACTAATAAACTGTTTGGAGGAACATATAAACATGACTTCCCCTGACAGTGGAAGCGTGACTCGTCTATCAGCACTCTGCCAGGAACTAAGGGGCTGCAGATGTTGAGCAATAGTTGTCACAAGCTCTACCGTAGATAGCTATATACACTTGAGTAATATTCCCCTTCATCCAATAATTTTGATCAACAACTTGTTTTTATACACTCAATCACCCCGGAATTACCTTAGGCTGTTTACATCATCTAGCCAACCCATCATTCCATCAAAATAAGTAACATCACAGTCTACAACTGAGTTAAAGAGGTTGTCACATGGAGGTGGGATATTCTATCACGGGGACTGGCTGGCTGGCCACACAGTGCACAAGATATAAACAGTCTCTGTTTGTCAGTCAACATACTGTACAAACACCGTGGACATGGCAGACAGTGTGGCAGAGAGTCTGAGGTTGGGTGGCCGCTTTTCTTTGTCTCCCTCTCTCCCCCTCTCTCCCCCTCCCTCCCTCTTCCTGGCACACACACAGGAACAGAGCACCCACAAAAACATTACACCTGCCTCCTCTTTCTTCCCACAAGATTTTTGCAACGTGTGTGTCGCTGTGCAAGATACAGACTAGTATGGCGGTGATGTCATAGAGCAGACAGTGAATATCAAGTTTCAGCCGCAAACAGAGATGCTAGTGTAAACTTCACACCGACTGACTTTGAGGCAGGAATGCTCAATGGAGCTCTGACAGAAAACAACCATCCATGCTGTGTGGGGAGGTCAGGAATCTTGTGTTGTGACTACATATCTTAATCCCCTCACCTGTAAAACAGTATGGCCCACATGGTGATTGTGATATTCATTGCCAGCTGGTTTAACACTGTGTGTGACATAATCTCACAGACACTGATCATCAGAAATTCAGGGTCTGAGGATAGATAGCTACTCCTAAAATACGTGTATGTTGCCTCAGGACGTGGAGAGCCTTTTGTCTCAGATTTATGGATGACCAAAAGCACTGAATGCAGTTTTTGCAAGGAAGTCGACGATGGAAGTGCCTGTACCAAACAACGTAATGTACTTCGCTTTCATTTCACCTTACGCATTTCACTTGCAGTGCACAATCCGTCACATTCCTCCAAGGAAAAAAAGTTAAAACTGACAATAAAAAAAAGTTAAAACTGTATATACAATATACATAATGGCAAGGGCAGTGAGCTAATCATGTTTAATTGGTAGGAGTCGGCTATTTTTGGGGTTTGGGTGTCCTGTCTCTGAAGAAATAGCGGCTGTTGGTTCTTGTCTCTGGGGCTGGGGTAGAGCTGCGGCTGTGGGCCTGTGGGGGAGAGAAGACAAACAAACAATCACTGGCAGAGTATTCAAAAGTAAAGGGATCTGTAGCAACAGTGTTGGAGTAAGGAGGAAAGAGTCCCAAAACATGTTTCACCATGCAAGGTTCATATATACGCACAGGGACTGGTTCCTACTCAGCAGTAAAGAGATCACTACGTCTCTTGCAGCTATGTACAGGTTAAAGGACAGTTGAGTTGAGGTTGTGAAACAACAACCCCACCAGCTGGGCGGTTGTTATGACTCCCCAGACCTCTGAAACAGTACCCACTGTTCAGTATTCATGGCCTGTTCTACATGACATCACTGTATATACTTATCGTGGCCGTGGGACACAACAGAAAATCTTCCCCACATCTTACATTCAGGATCTGAGGATTCTCTCTAGACATGTTGTGTACAGCAGAGGTTGAGAAAGGCACGTAAAATAGAAGTGAGGTAGAGGGATTAGGACAGTGAAGGAGCAAACGGCTTACTCTGAGGTGAGGTTTAGTAGCAGAGCTGGGTTGAGGAAGTGGGTGTGGTTCCGAGGGTGTGGTGGGTGTGGTCAACTGGGCAGTCATCTGGTCTGCTGATGACCTGAGACTCCGCCTACCAATATCACCTGACACTGGAGCTTCTACAAGAAGAGTAATAGTGGAAAACTCGTCTGATAGAGTTAGAGATACTAGCATGAGAATGGGTGTGTTAGTGACTGTTTTCAGGTCTTGCACATGTGTAAAGAACAAATAGACGAGGGAGAGGAAGTTACAACGACACGTAGCGTGCCTACCATCTCTCTCCTCTGTGACCTCTTTCTCAGGTTCAGGGTCACTGGTACTCTGAGGCTTCTCCCCCTCAGCTGCCGCAGAGACTGGCCTCCTCTGAGGTCTCCTGGTGGTCCTCCTGCTAGAGCCAGCCCTCCTGCCAGTTGACCGGGGCCCTCCAGATGAGCTAGTGGCTCTGGGAGTGTTGCTGAGACAAGTGTTCTTGCTGCTGGTGGTACTGCGGATGGGAGATCTGGTCAGCAGGTTCTGGGAGTTGTCTGGTGTGTCTTTGTCATCGTCACTGAAGAGTTGGCCAGTCCTGAGCAGAGAGAATGACGGCTCCTCGCGATCTCCTGAACACACAGAGAGAGTGATAAGACAGCCACTACCATCACGATCTATTACCTTGAGAATGTTTCCATGACTTTTGTTCCCTGAGGCGCCGAGAGACGCTCGTCTTGGTCCTGGAGGCGGCCCTGTCATTATCTGGTAAATTGTCATCTTCGTCACTGCTCAGGACTGCAGCCAACCAGACAGAGAGAAAGGCATAGAAACATCTACATCCCCCATACATTTCCATCGTCCATACACACACATACATACCAAAGTGTGAGTGTTTGTGAGTGGAGTGAGGGTGAGAGTGGGGATCTTGGTGACGAGGGGTGAACTGGGTGGAGTCTGGAGTGTCAGCGAAATCCTCCAGATAGGGAGGAGGAGGTTGGGAGGTGATGGGTGGCTGTGTAGGAATGTATGGGAGAGGAATGGGGGTCTGGATGCATGGAGGGAGAGAGGAACACATATTGAGGGTTTACAGAAGAGATAGTTATGTATGTACAAAGTTGGAGGAACAAGAAGAAGAAGATGATGATGAACAAAACTCCCTATCATAGCCCCATACATCTATGATGCTAGGTACCATGTCAATCCCTATATACTAAGTACTACCATACTTAGTGATCTATGGCTATGAGCCTGAAAACATAATATGGAACGAAGATGAAAGTGGTTGTATTACCATGCTTTGCCTGAAACAGACAATGAAAGCAGAGATGTCAGGCTTTAAATTGAGAGAAAGAAACAGACAAAACAGACATATGATGGAACATCAGTGATGCTGTATACATGATCCGATACCTTCTTAGTTGTTCCCCCAGAGGGATGGACACCAGTTGTCTGCTGGGGAAGGTGGAGAGAGGAGGACCTCCCATTCCCCAGCAGTTGTCTGATCTCAGCCAGTAGTCTGTAGTTCCTCTCGCCATAGTCCTGGTAGTGGTACCACTCCCACATGTACTGGAGGAGACACGCCCCCACACACAGGTAGCGACACGCCCACAACATGTTGTGGAGGACCGACTGTCATGGGAATAGAGATTACGCCTGGTCACAAAAATTCAGGAATCGTTTACAGATCGTGACTCTGTGAAAAGTCCCATGCAAATTGGTAGCTGACTGAGTTTAAAGCTGTTAGAAGCTATTATACCAGGTCAGAGGGTGGGGTGTCTCCTGCAATAATGAGGAAGCCGTAGAGTCTCCGCACACAGACCTCCACCATTCCCTCCACGACCAGCACCACTAGGAGCTTGAACCTGCTGAAGTGGAACTGAGGCAGGAGCATCACCACCAGCCACGCCAGGCAGAACCATGCCAGAGTACCCCACCCCACAAACTCCACCACCACCAGAGTCATTAACCCCCGCACTGCCTCCACCGAGCTCTGCAGACTACCAAACATCTCCCCTAACATCGCTTTCTGCTGCTCTGCCATGGCCGACATCTGCCCAAACGAGGCCTCCATGTCGACATGCGTCTTACGCAGAGACGAGGCAATCTGTCTGTCCTGTTCCAGGATCCTGTCCTGATTCCTGAGAGCTGTGTCCTGTTTCTCGTCCATGGCTACGTGGTACTCTAGAGAGCGCTCCAGTTTGAAGAGGGCCTTGGTGGAGGTGTGAGACAGTCTCCCTATGAGTCCCTCCGTCCGTCCCTGCCACAGCTCTATCTGGATGAAGTAGCAGATGTGGCCCGTGTGCGTGAAGAAATGGGTGTACGTCTGGTAGGCCTCGGTGTTCATGGGCTCCGTGCACTCTCGCACGCTCATCTCCTCCGAGCAGGGGTAGGTGGCGCGACCTGACTTGGCTAGGTGGCAGTTGGCGAAGGCCACGGCCAGCTTACTCTGCTCCATGTCGCTCAGCAGTTTGCACGAGAGGTCCAGTTGATCGACGGCGTCTCTCCAGCAGGGGCTGTGGGCAGCCTTCCCCTCCAGCTCCCTCAGTCCTGCCTCCCCCAGCTCCAGACGAGACCTGTCTACTCCTAGGACGGACGGTTCACTCCCATCACCTCCTACACCCAGCCAGAGAGAGAGGAAGAGGAGGACTGGGAAATCGGACAGAGCAGCGCGTCGTCCCATTTGCCGGTCAAGTTTGAAAAAATGCTGACCGTCGTCCGGCGCATGTGCACTGCGCTCGCAAGCTTCACCTAATTGCTTCTGGATCTGCTAGGCCTAGCAAAAGAGAAAGAGTGGTTCACCCACTGATGACAACATCCCCCACTCGCACCGAATGACATAACTCTTCAAACTATATATACGAGAATGAGAACCAGCTAGACCCTGTGGGTTAAATACAACCACAGATGTACAATAGTCGTATATATGGTAAATGGTATAAAAAGCAACAATAAATAAAACTAACCCCCTCACTGCACACGAGTTGATTATGCCTAAACACACACTGTACATATAATAAGAGCAAGTGCCAAATTAACTAGGAAGTTTTTTCAATGCAGTTGTCTCGTCCTGCCTTTCTTTTCTCTCTTGCTGATTCCGGTAAACAATGAAACCAACAATCAAGACAACAACTATGACAACAGAAACAAGACCTGCTGCTACTCCAATCACAATACCAGCTATAGCACCACCAGAAAGCCCTTCATCAGTCTCAGAGGTAGGCTTAGGAGATGGGGAGGCTGTAACAAAACAAAACATTTAATATCTGTATCTATGCATTATAAGCTATGTTGACAAGGTCAAAATATGAAATAGTATAGCAGTGCTACTATTTAGAAACACAATGGCATTATTTATGCTGGGGAAATCTGCCTCTACTGCTATCATGGGTACTACGCAAGTTGGGAAAAGGCACAGCTATACTGGCACACAAATTATATACAGTAGGCAGAGACAACAGTTGACAGAGACAATAAATAAACTCACAGGAAGGTTCTCGAAAGCTACTAATGTTAAAGCAGTACTCATAACCATCACTCAGCATCACTATAGTCTCGTTCACGTAGAATTTCATTGCGACATCCGGTGCTAAGGTGGCACTCTGAAAATCCTGAAGGTCACAGCTATTGTTGCTGCCCTTTTCTCTCTCACCAAATGACACATTCACATTGGTATTTGAGCAGTATTCATTTACTGTCACCTGGACACTGGGTTCATTTCCTCTAAGATTGTCCTCTATCAGCTGAAATACCATGGCTAAAGGAATGGCAATAAATCACATTAGTAACACTTTTACGTTTTACTCACTCTTAAAGGAGAGGCTGACAGGCTCAGATGATCCAGCATCATTGGTGAGTGTTAGAGAAACAGTGTAGTAGTCTTCTGTGGTGATGTTGAAAGTGCATCTTGTGTCTGTCACACCAGAGCAGACAGTGTCTCCTGGAGGACTTAGCTTCACAACTGCCTTCTGTGCACCTGGATATACCACTCCATCATCTCTTTCACCATCCTGTATACACATAGCTACATCAGTGTACAACAGTTTCTCTTGCCTTAACTACACTATCAGAACTAACCATCCAACTAAAGACACCAGGTCTGCCGTCACTCACTGGAACATTGCAATCCATCGAGAGGAAGAGTTCCCTTGGCTGAGGTGGGGCTGAAGAATACAGTAAGATTTGCATGAACACAAAAACGTAAAAACACCATCACTCAGGTATTGGGCTGTGATATATATGTGCTGTGTGTGCAACTGCTTGTGTGTGGCATACAGAATATAAAAGACTCCCAATCCCAAGGGGACCCCATTGCTCAATGACAGAAACCTACTGTTGGGGGAATTTACCTTCACGTTTTCTACATACTATGCCATCTCCAGTGTAATTCTCCCTGCACACACACTTCCCCTCTTTATACTCTGCATTCTCATCACATGTCACTGCATATAAGGAAGGATGTTCATTCCCTACTACACAAGTGTCACTGAATAATGGTTAATGTAAATTCCAAGAATAGCGATGAACTTACATAATGCGATGTTGTGTAACATCACTTCACTATAGGAGCCCTCACAACTATTCTTGCTTGGCAATGTACAGAATATGGAGATAATTGTATCATTCTCGGGGTCATTAACCTTAAGACCAACTCTTTCTGAATCATTGCTCTGATTGCACGATGACATGAACACGTTACCATTTCCACACCGGCCTGGAAAGCAGCCATTTGATCCTTCCGAGTGTATGCAAATTTCATAATTAATATATTTGCCAAAACAGCCAGTAGTGGAGTTGTTGGAGATATCATCAATGACATATCCCACATAATTACGTGGAATGTGTCTGTATTCTATAGAAAATAAAGATAAAGATACACTCTCTGACATGCAACGTGCATGAGACTAACCTGTTGGTCTGGCTTTAGGCAGGTAGTATTTCAATGGCTCGCAAGCGAGACAGCTCTGTACTGTAACTGTGACATCATCCCCATAAAAAGTTGCATCAGGAACATCAATTGTAGCGGCACCAATCTCATTTTTGGCTTGGGTATTGTTTTCAATGTGATGCTCAGATTCAGCGCAGTCTGTCAAACTAACCGAAACGTTGCAAGTCCCATTGCCTCCTATGAGGCCCACAATATCTATGATGAACCCATCCACATTGTTCAAAAATGAGATTATGTTGACATCTTGGCATGAGTTTGTAGTAAGTTCATCTAATTTTACAGAGAGAGAAACATGATTAGCAGAGCACCGCCTATTATTAGCTATAGAGTGTTGCTTTGTGAAGGGACTGCAAGGTATTGTATCTGCCTTAGGATAGATTGATGGATATACCAACCACTATCAAACAACTAATGGATGTATTCTGTTAAAATGGAAATTCACAAAAGAGTGGTTCCGTCAGTCTTCACTGGCACAAAACATTCATTCAATTCACACAACTATTGGATATTTGAACTGAAAACACTCATCCTGTGTGGACTAAACCTGGATGAGTAATCACCTCCATCACCATCTATTGTCCTTTATTGCATTTTTGGTCAGCATTCCGTTGCGATCCTGTCATTGTCATACTTTTCTGTTTTTGTCAAAAGACTGTACAGCTGAAGAAGGTCCTCAGGGACCGAAACGTTGTGTGAATTGAATGAATGTTTTGTGCCAGTGAAGACTGACGGAACCACTCTTTTATGAATTTCCATTTTAACAGATTATAAGACAGTCTTCAGCCTGAGAGACTGGTTGTTTGGGACCCGGATTATTATATTTAACTAATGGATGTAAGTACACTCTCTTCAAACACGCAACACACTCTGTAACCGTAATTTTTCAGTCACAATTCCTTCATAAACATGCACATGATGAGGTTCAGTAAAATACCAACCACGAGGACCAGTTGTAATGACACGAGCAATGTTGCTGCAGATATTGATGATGGATCCACCAGAGAGTAGTCTGAACACACAGCGGATGTCCACGTCTCCGTCAAACATGAATTGAAGGTTAGAGCCACTGGCAGTAAAACCGCGTGGAAGATGAGTGACGGTGAACAGATCATCATTGATCAACCATTGAGGAAAGGTGGCTGGCAGTGTTGTATTGCAAGTGAGGGTAACGACCTCTCCCCTTGCCGCTATCGTGGATTCCGGTGTTAGAGTAACGGAGTAGTCGGTCATGTTGGAACATTCTAAGCCTAGAGAGAGCAGCGTGGAAGGTAATCACTACGTAAACCATTATCTGCACTTGAAAGCTCACATAATATTGTTGGAATCGCTGTAACAGCAAGCACTACAACAAAAACACTCATCCTGTAGCTATAGCTACAAAAAACCTCGATTGTAAAACTTTGGGCACCTCCCTTTGTAGGAACGCAAAACGATCAAACGATCCAGCGATTCTGGACGGGCGTCTCGTTAGTACGTTACCGGTAGAGCTGTGTACCAAATTTAGCTGGCGTAGGATTACGTTGAATTATTAGCGCTAAAAAAAGAACAACCCGGTCTCATCATAGACGGCGTTTCCGCGCATGCGTGCGGTTCGACTGGCAAGAGCCGTCCGGCCGGCGGCCGCTATATCGCCCCCCTTTTCAGCGCGGTGTAGCTACGCGCGCGGCTAGCTATATCGGAATAATGCTGTTTGAAATTCTCTCTCTTAGTCTCTTCTCTGAGCTGATCTCTAACTCGCTTGGTAAGTGTTTTCTCAGAATCAGCATGAAGTACCCCACCACTTGCTGAATTCGTGGCTGAATTTATTAGCTAGATTCATTATATACATCCAGGCTAGCCACCACAGTGGTGAGAGCTTATACAAGTGATAATTGTGGATATAGCTACACCAGGCAAGACAGATGCACATGGCAAAGAATTCGCTACTATCCCAGTCTCAGTACCAGCCCCTGAACCTACTAGTATCCCTAAACAAAAGCGCAGCCCATGCTAATTAGTAGGGGCATACTCCATCTCCTCCTCTGATCCCAGGTGCCGAGATCATCAGCGGTCCACAAACAGTCTCAAATGCCACTCTTGGTGGCACTGCAAGTTTTGAATGCATAATAAACAGTGAATTAGCTTTACCTCGATGGAACATCAATGGAATCGACTACACTGTCACTCGACTTCCTGCTGGATTCCAGTTTGAGAGTGATTCTTTCTCCAAAGTGCTGACTGTGAGCCCTGTCCAGCAAGAGATGAACAATTGGTGTTTCTACTGCTTTCTGCTCTTTGTCGATGATCGTGTGGAGAGCACACGAGCTAAGCTGATCATTCCACCACCAATAGTCACTCCCACTTACTCCATTAGCAGTCAGTCAACTGTATCATCCACACTGCCACTATCAACTCACTTCTCTACTCTTGTATCAAAAAGCATACCCCTTCACACTACTCCTGTTCTTGATAATACCAAAGGATCTTCATCTCAATTCATCTGTAATGTTTTACCTTATCCCAATGTTGTTCTTGCATAAGACAAAAGGTGTCATGTTTAGACTCTGTTTATCAACACTGCAGCTGTAGTTGCAGTTTCAGTGGCAGCTGTGGTTGTTGTGATACCTCTGATCTTTGCTACTATTGCACTTTTGATTTATCGTGAGGCTATAATAAACATATTGTTGCTGAAACCTTTATGGTGTGTTTTAAATCTTTCAGGTCAAAGTAAAAACAAAGGTAGGGTTCCATTTTTTATATTATATTGATGTCTACTTACATTTTCAGGCAAAAAGAAGAACCAACAATTCCATGGTGAGTGTTGCAATAATGTAAGTAGCTACTCTATCAGCCACTGCTATTCTCTCAGTGTATGAGGAGGTGAATGTTGTTACGACTGAATGTGCAACTGTGCAACAAAACGTAGCATATGCAAATCCACTGGAAATCAAAGAAAACCCTGCGTATATTTCTACCATGAAGCTCTCTCAGAAAAATACAAATGTCTAGCTATGTTCCATACACATGAGTTAGTGTAGTGAACAAGTCATCCATTCATTTCCTGTGATATCACTTATGTCCAGAGACACACTACATGTTGAACTCTTATCATGTTGCTACATCACTATACATCTAACAATGAGAAGTCTGTTCTTATACTCACAATTTTTACTTACATACCCACAGTTTCCTTGTTTGTAATGGCACGTGTGCGAAGTGATAGCTCAATTGTACATATACCTGTCATATAAAACTGACCGAAGCTGTGTTTGTAAATCTCTTACTCCCAAACCAGCAGTTTCTTATTATCAGTAGTTTTATGTATTCACACTTTGGTTCAGGTGTGTCATAGGTCTCAACCTTCCAGAAGGATAGTTGAGACCTATGGTGTAGGATGTAGATACCTGGGACGTCACCTGTACCACTGGTTACCTCAGCTGGTCAGGGAGGGTGTGTAGATAGAAAGTAACGTGCAACATAATTATCAAAAAACAGAGCTGTAAATTAAACCACTGCTTACTGATAGATGTTACAAGTGGAAAAATAATTTATATGAAATGAAGGGGTTATGCTCTGGCTGTTTTTTTACACCTCTGATCAAAGATGCAGCTATACTTTCCATGGTGGGGATGCACAACAATACATGACATAGCAGAGAAGGGTAACAAAAAAGGGGAATAGTAACACAGAGACAAGTAACCTCTTAAGGTCAGAGTCTTGTGACCGGTTGTCATCGAGGAGATTGTGAATGACAACAGATCTTACACACTCTCGGCCGCATGCGCAGCGAGTGACGTGTCTTAAGGCTACAACCTAATTGCTTCTGGATCTGCTAGACCCTCTCTCTCACTAGCAAAAGAGAAAGAGTGGTTCACCCACCACTGATGACAACACCCCCCACTCGCACCTAATCTATATACGTGTATATCATGAGAATGAGAAACCAGCTACCCTGCCTTGGCCTCTAGACGGGACCTGTCTACTCCTAGGACGGACGGTCCACTCCCATCACCTCCTACACCCAGCCAGAGAGAGAGGAAGAGGAAGCATGGGAAACGAGACACAGCAGCGCGTCGTCCCATTTGCCGGTCAAGTTTGAAAAAATGCTGAGGTCGTCGACCGTTGTCTGGCGCATGCGCACTGCGCTCACAAGCAGGCCACCTATGCTCTGTGGATGACTTTGCAATGAGAATCATTATAGCTACAACCTAATTGCTTCTGGATCTGCTAGACCCTCTCTCTCACTAGCAAAGAGAAAGAGTGGTTCACCCACCACTGATGACAACATCCCCCACTCACACCACACAACTCTACAAACTACACACTTGTATACGAGAATTAGACCCCAGCTACCCTGCCTTGGCTGTGGGTTAACGTTGTCTGAATACAACCACAGATGTACAATAATCGTAGATATGGCAAATGGTATTAAAAAAAACAATAAAAACACTAACCCCCTCACTGCACACGAACATTAAGGGTTGGTTATGCCTAAATACACACTGTATAATAAATACCCCAATAAGAGCAAGTGCCAAATTAAGTAGAAAGTTCCTTCAATTCCTTCTTGGCCAGCTCTACTTTTCTCATTTTAGAGCAGTAAACAACAATCAAGACAACAACTATGACAACAGAAACAACTACTACTGCACTAAAGTGCAAACCCTCGGCGAACTGCGCATGCAGGAGTCGATACACGCCCTTCGTTGTGACTTCTTGTGCCTCCGAGGTACACAGAGCAAGCGGATCAGCTCGAGGTAAGCTAGTGCTAATTAGCATATTGGCTGGTTTTCACGCCATAACTTCTGAACGCGGAACTTTTACGAAAATCCGCCATTTTTAAAATCAAGCCAGTGTAGCGCTGAACCCGTTGGTGTCGCTATTTTACCTGTTTGTTGCGCGTGGTAGCCGAAAACGTGGTAACAGACGGACAGACAGACAGACAGACAGACAGACAGACAGACAGACAGACAGTACAGACGGACAAACCAAGTACTGTAACCCTCGCTGCGCATGCGCGCCGAGGGTTAATCACTGTGACAATAGCAGCTATAGCACCATCAGGAAGCCTTTCGTCGGTCACAGAGGTAGGCTCAGGAGATGGGGAGGCTGTAACAAAACCTGCATCCACGAAATAGCTATAACCAGTTGTTTGCTTGTGCTAGTGTGGCGTACAGAAAGTATAAGAGGGGATAATTCCCCATACTAAATGCCAAGGGGACCCTATTGCTCAATGACAGTAGAAAGCTACTGTTGGGAACTTACCTTCACGTTTTCTACATACTATTCCATCTCCAGTGTAATTCTCCCCGCACACACACTGCCCTTCTTCGTACTCCGCATTCTCATCACATGTCACTGCATAATGGTATTCATTCCCATTACACACAAGGCATAATACGGTATTGTAATGTAGTAGCGATGTACATAAATCATGAACTTACATAATGCAATGTTGAGTACCATCACTTCACTTATGGAGCCCACACAATTAACACTCATTTTACAGAATATGGAGACAATTGTACCATTCTCAGTTTCCTTAACCTCAAGATCAACTTTCTCATTATCCTGGATGCTCTGACGACACATTGATAGAAACACCGTATTGTTGTCGTCACATGGTTTGGGTAAGCAGCCATTTGATCCTTCCGAGTGTATACAAATTGTGATTTTCATTATATTTCATTATTCATTATTAAATTACCTACGGAGTATATACATTAATCCATTTCAACCATCTCGTCCTGATGCTTTTTTCTTTTAAAGAAGTAAACAACGAAGACAACATTTATGATGAGAACAAATAAGGCTCCAATACCGATCACAATACCAGGATATATCTGGATGAAGTAGCAGATGTGGCCCGTGTGCGTGAAGAAATGGGTGTACGTCTGGTAGGCCTCGGTGTCCATGGGCTCCGTGCACTCTCGCACGCTCATCTCCTCGGAGCAAGGGTAGGTGACGCGACCTGACTTGGCTAGGTGGCAGTTGGCGAAGGCCACGGCCAGCTTACTCTGCTCCATGTCGCTCAGCAGTTTGCACGAGAGGTCCAGTTGATCGACGGCGTCTCTCCAGCAGGGGCTGTGGGCAGCCTTCACCTCCAGCTCCCTCAGGCCTGCCTCCCCGAGCTCCAGACGAGACCTGTCTACTCCTAGGACGGACGGCCCACTCCCATCACCTCCTACACCCAGCCAGAGAGAGAGGAAGAGGAGGCATGGGAAACCGGACAGAGCAGCGCGTCGTCCCATTTGCCGGTCAAGTTTGAACATTGATCCGCGCTGCACATGCGCACTTTCCCCCACCGCCGCGCCAGGAAGCGCGTAACACCTTGAAGCTGTCTATATAGTTTCTTCGACTGAGCTAACCACAGCCACTTTTTTGAGTAATTAGGCGCAAAAGTGGTAGTCAAGAGTTGCTCACTCACTCTATCTACATAATTATAGATATAATAATAATAGATATGCAAACTTGTTCAAGATATAAAAAAACAAAAATAGACAAGCTACTATACCCTCGCTGCACATGAATGCCGAGGGTTGGTTATAATATATAATTATACAAAATATATAACTTAAAGGTGTCAATTAATTAGAAAATTCACCTAGCTTCTTTTTTCCCGTTCGCCGTTTACAGCGGTAAACAATGAAGCCAGCAATCAGAAAACCTATCACAACAACTAAAACAAAAGATAAAAAGACTCCAATCACAATACCAACTATTGTACCACCAGAAAACCTTTCTTCAGTCTCAGAGGTAGGCTCAGGAGATGGGGAGGCTGTAACAAAACAAAACATTTAATAACTGTGTCTATGTATAGGTTAGATCACTGGAACGAGTCACTACGAGGTTTGAATAACCCGAGGGGGAGGGGTGAGAATGACGCAATAGTGACCGAGGCGGAGCCGAGGTCACTATCATCCCGACCCGCGAGGGTTTTCAAACCGAGGAGACGAGTTCAGTGGTCTAATTGGCTTAGAATCGCGGCACGGAGAGCGCAGTTTCGCTTAGTCTTTTCGATAGTGTGCAAGACCCGTTACCCAGTTTGCTCTGCCTTCCAGAATTTAGGCCCGTTGGCCCATTTGCTCATAGCTTCGAGACTGCAGGACGCGTTCATCGTACTAGCATCGCAGCAACTGGACGGATATATCCTGCGAGCCCCGCCGGAGCAAGACACTGCCACTGGAGCGCTCAGCCCGCGTCGCTTGATCTGGACGCGATTTGTTGTTTGTCGCTAGTCAGACGTTGAAATCAGCTACGTGGCTCTCCGGGAAACGCCTGACTACGACCAACAAAAATCGTCCCAGCGACGGCTAGCGCTGCGATCTTGTTGATTCGGAAGCCTCGAATCTAGCAACAAAGGCTTTCCCACTCCTTGTTATTATGGATTGACCTTGGAAACCTCAGTGATCTAAATTCTTCACAGTGATCTAACTTGCAACTAGAGACTTAGTACTTTTTTTTTGTCGGAACTTAACTTGTACTTTGTTTCCTTTTTTTGTTTTTTAAACTTAGAGAAAATACCTGGCAACCTAGTACTAACGGTTTAGACACTTGATTACTAACGCTCAACATCAAAGGGAATTATTCATTAGAGGTTCTAAGCGCTATAGGGAGTAAGATTCCCTGAATGATAGTGAACAGAGTGTCAGCTTGATTATACCTCACTCATGACTGATCATAGATAAAGCTATAGTTACGTGTGAAAACTCACTCTGCAAGCTTTCTACTTACTCTTCCATCACCAGTGAATTCTCCACTGCACACACACTTCCCATCTTTAGACTCTGCATACTCATCACACGAGCACTGCTAATGGTAGTCATATGTCCCGTACGATACAGGGATTGAATAGAAGATAGTATTGACTGTACAACACTGTAGAGCATATGTACATAAAGCCTGACTTACATAATGACAATGTTCGTGAGTACCATCACTTCATCCTTTATGGAGCCACACAATTAACCACTCCTTTTGCAGAATATGGAGACATTGTACATTCTCAGCTTTATTAACCACAAGACCAACTTTCTCATTTTCCTGGCTGCTCTGAGCGACACACGAGTGAGTTGTGAACACACCTTATGTTTTCCACATGCGGTACGAGAAGCAGTCATTAGATCCTCGCGAGTGTATGCAAATGGTGTATCAATTAATGAACTTCTAAGTCACAGAATTATTGAAGAGATCCTCAATTCAGTTCCATTGTAATTACGTGGGATGTGTCTGTAATCTGGAATACAGACTGGCTGTAGAGGCACAACTCTGAACAGGAGTGAGGCTAACCTGTTAGTTGTTACATGAGGCAGGTAGCAAGCATCTCATTGGTTGCAGCGAGACAGCTCTGTACTTGTGACACACCCACAGTTTCCGTCCTTGCTAACCATATCGGCGCGCATGCGCAGCGAGTGTGCAGTAGCCCGTTCTGTCTGTGAGACTGTGTACGTGTGTGTGTGTGTGCTGTCGACGCTATTCTGCGCACTACAGGCTACCTGAGGCGGCCCGTTAGCGATACCAGCGAGTAAGAACTACGGAGCCCATGAAAACGTATTAGGCGATTTTCTGAAACGACTTCGTTCGAGAGATATGCCGTGAAACATGCGAAAAGGCCATATGCATAATCGCACTGGCTTCCCGCGACTGATCCGCTCGCTCTGTTGTACCTTGGGGCTCAGGAAGTCACAACCAATGGCAAACAATTTGTTTTTTTGGTTTTTTAATCACACAAATCATCATCAAATGCTATCTACTACTGACTGAGCTAGGCCGTGTCCTGACTCTCCGAGGGCTGGGCTACTAGCGAAGACAACGAGTAAACGCGTATATACAAATAGCGGCCCAGCCCATCAATTAGCAGGATCGCTCATGCGCCGTTCGCCGAGGTTTTGCACTTTAGTGCTTTCATTGTAACAGAAGTATATGACATGACTGTATAGAGTGATGCGTGGCTCACATGTACCTAGGTATTATACTGACCGAAGCTGTGTTTGTAAATCTTTTACTCCCAAAACTCAGCCGTTTCATGCATTCAGTCTTTGGTTCATGTGCGTAGATGGGCCTAATCTGCTCGCTCTGCGTAGCTTGGAGGCTAAAAAGTCACAACTAGGTATCGCGACTCCCGCATGCTATCTACTAGTGTAGCAGCCCGCTCGCGTGGAGACCACCATACTATAATTAGCCCAGCCCATCAATTAACAGTACCGCGCATGCGCAGTGCGCCGAGAGTTTGCATTATGGAAGACACAGCAAAACTTAACACTTATTAGCATTACAAAAGTCATTATAATGTGAGGTAGAATGTTAAAAAATTATAGGCTGGTATAAACGGGTAGTGGATGAATAACTAGGATGTTATTATGAGGACGTTATTATCAGAGCGTCGGTAGACGCTCTATGTAGGGATGGCACGGATGAAATCTCACGTGATCCGCGTATAAAACGCTACTAAACTCGGCGAGAACTCCCAGCTTTGCCTTCAAAATACACTATAAGCGACTGGCGGGCCCATATCTAGCTACACATACCCCCAAAAGTATTTTACATACCTGCAATTTGCAAGACAAGAATCTGCTCTTACGCGAGTTCACGATTCCCGTGTCATCATAATAATATTCTTCATCTTCTTCGTTAAACCCGCTATCTCCTTACCAGTACCAGCTGAAGCGCTGATTTTTTCACTGAACGTCTCCAATTTTGTCAGAGGTGTGCA
>CASHTH010002705.1:0-15938 GCA_030341885.1 Geodia barretti | reverse complement strand
TGTGAGGTGAGGACGAACGTCACTCGACGAATGAAGAGGCGAGACAGCGCATTGTACCTTGTGTTCAAGGTGTCGCTGAGGCTGAGTGAGCGCTGGCGTCCGCTGACGGAGGCAGAAACCTTATGGGCTTGCTGGTGGACGGAGCGCGTTCGAGGACGGTATCTTGGCCGAGCTGCCGGTGAGCGTCGAGGGGGCCGCCGCTTGATGAGCTAAACCACCTGGAGGCAATTTCCACAACATTTGACGCAAGCTCCAAATAACCCTTGCAGCATTATTTTTCCAAGCAGGTCACAACGACCTCGAGAGAGCAAGCATCACGGACTTATTCAAAGAGGCGCACAAACACCACTTGATTACTGACCGTGAATACGAACATCTCGATGGCATTCGCAAAACTAGGAATGCCTATGCTCATTTTCGCAAGCATGGACATAAGGAAAGTGTGGGGCGTCGGGCGATTGAGGACGAGAGAGCGTTCTACGGGTGTGGTGGACCCCACAGTTAGGACAACGAAGAGGCCAGGTTAAGAGAGACTCCCGCTGGAAAGTCTGACACTACCTCACGAGATGATAACGTCGATGCCTGCTCTGGTAAACACCTGAGTGGCCTTCCTTCTGCAAACACCTGAGCCGGAGTCCGATAGCCCAGAGACTGGTGTGGCCGCTCTCGATTGTACAAGTCCAGGTAAGCGTCAATTCCTCTCCTGGCTTCACTACCATTGCGATAAGCTTTCAGATATACCTCCTCGTATTTGACGCTCCGCCACAAACGCTCTACAAAGATATTGTCCAGGTATCTACCCTTGCCATCCATGCTGACCTTGATCCCCCGCAAAAGCAGCAGGCCACAGAAGGCTTCACCGGTGAACTGGCTACCCTGGTCGGTGTTGAAGATCTCCGGCTGTCCTTTGCTCAAGGCTTCTTTCAGGGCCGCGATACAGAAGCCCACCTCCAGAGTATTGGAGAGCCTCCAGGCCAGCACGTACCGGCTGTGCCAGTCCATAATGGCCACGAGATAAAGGAATCCCCGGGACATGGGCAGGTAGGTGATGTCGGCTGCCCAAACCTGATTGACCCTGTCGACTGCTACTCCTTTGAGCAGGTAAGGGTATATCCTGTGTTCCGGCGCAGGCTTGCTGGTATTGGGCTTGCGGTAGATGGCTTCCAGCCCCATTGCCCGCATCAGTCGCCGTCCCGCTTGCGGTTGACCTGATGCCCCTGAGTCCGGAGCCAGGCCGTCATCCTGCGAGAACCATAAAAGGGCGTCTTCAGATACTGCCGGTCCATCCCGGCCATCAGGTCCAGATCCGCCGGGTTAGCCGGTGTCGGCCGGTAGTACACCGCGGAACGGCTGAGCTGCAACAGACGACACTGCTTTACTACCGAAAGCCCGGGGTGTCCTCGGTCTACCATAGCCAGACGCCGGAGACGACTCATAGCCCGGACTTGCGCGACAAAAAATCCCGCTCCACCTTGAGTTGCCCAATCTGCTGGTAAAGATGGGCAGTCAGCGCTTCCTGGTCCCTCTCCGCCTTTGAGGTATCGTTGCCGAAGACCTCGGGCGCTCCCTGAATCAGGGCTTTCTTCCAGGCATGAATCTGCGTGGGATGAACTTCAAACCGGCTGGCCAACTGAGCAACGGTCTCTTCCCCCTGGAGGGCGGCCAAGGCTACCTTGGCCTTGAACGCCGGGCTGTGCTTCTTTCTGCTCTGCTTCATTTTCCTGCTCCTCTATTTCCATTATTTCAGGAGCGGGGCTCTCTCTTAACCACCTGTCCGATTTATTGGGTCCACCTCAGTGGACGACTGCCTCGGAATGCGCGACAGGTGGGTGATCGGTATCCGCTTCACTGGAGCATTACCGTGAGCATTCCATCGTCATTCCTGCAGGAAATAAATGCCAGAATTCTTGCCTTCGACAATCTCCTCGCCGTCAGTGAAAATGGAAGCAGATATAGCCGGCACGGTAAGTTAAGGAGGTTCAAATGCAAGCGGAGAAGGACGAAAACAAGATTGAGTTGAGGCAGGTTGAGGGCTCCGGCGTGATTTCGGGTGGCGTGTCGAGGTCGCTATGTGAACTTGCGATCAAGTGGGCTAATGATAATCCTGCTGTAGAGCTACGCCTGGATGAAGTGGATCACATAATTGCTGCGATGTCACCATTCCTAGAGGTACTGGCCTCAGATGCGTTCATGAATGAAGCCAAGCAGCGGTATCAGGAAGAAGGTGTAAAGCTCGAGTTCGACGTGGCAGTTTATCTGGCAATCTTATATATGACGTGGCGTGTGCCGTACACAGGGGAGGTTCGTCCTCCCAGTATATCCGTGATTACGAGATCTTAGCGAGCGAAGCCAGACGCAAACGTCGTTTGCATGAATTGATTGAGAAATCGGTCTCAAACCCTTTGGCATACAGCGCACTTCAAGAAGTTGTCAGTGAAGTAAGGCTACGTGATGGGTCCTTCCCAGAGGAACTGTATGAATGGATTCTGGATGTAGCCGAAGGAAAGCGCGAAATGCCTAAATTGGGCCGGGGAAGGAATCCATACGCGAACCAAATCCGTAACGAGTTGATTGTCCGAACAATCCGAGCCCTGATTGATTGTGGTTTCACCGCAACCAGGAATGACGCGTCGGAGCCCTTGTCCGCCTGTGATGTAGTGTCACGTGCATTAAAGGCACACGAGATAGAATTAACATACGATTCAGTCGCGAAAGTGTGGGCCAACAATAAGGTTATTCCTCTTAATGACAACACGAAAGAAGAGTAGTTGTCCATCAGATTATCGACTTCACACAATTGCAAAATCATAAGGAGCAGGCAAGATGGATGGACAGAATCTCAACGAATTCGTAAACATAAGGTGGACGGAACAGCCCTCGTATGAGTCCGCGATAAAGGTCGGACGGTGCGCTTATCTGATTGAATGGGATGGTGAAGTCTTTTACGTGGGTTGTACTGACGATTTCGGGACACGGTACCTTGGAGGCTATCGTTTTGGATAGAGGGTGGCCTTGCACATGGGGCTAAACTATTCACAGGCCAACTGTGTGGGGAATTAAAGTTCCGGCCCACAGGTAAAGACCTTCTGAAAGAAACAAAAGACCGCATTAAGCAACAACTGAAGGCCGTCGAAGCCATACTCATCGATAGGCTACGGCCTCAGCAAAATCGACAGATCCCGTCTTATGTCCCTCGGTTGCTTCTCGAACATTCAGGGGAAGTGCCTGCGTGTCTAGTGGACTGAAGAAGCGGATGAGTGCTTGAGTGGGCATCCTGATAGCTCGCCCAGTCAAGGCAACACTTTCCCCGAAACATTGTTGCTTATTCGGGGTACGTTTTCAGGTTTAAGGGGAGCGCTCAGGTAGGGAGAGGTTGGTCGAATGCAACAAAATCGGGTTTTTATTGCATCACCCCTTAATGCGCTGCCCTGACAATATCGATCATGTGCGCTGTTGAACGTCTATTGACCCGAGGTGTACCCCACAATATACTCATCATCAGGCCGAACGGCGTAGCGTAGCCTTCGTATGTCCCATCAAGAAAGCGCATCTGAGGAGGTGAGGGCGAAGTGAAGGAGATACTCCCCGACTTGGACATCTGGCAAAGCGAGGGCGAGGAAATCGCACTTGCAACTGTGATCCAAGTCCAGCGTTCGGCTCCCAGACCACCCGGGGCGCGCCTGCTTATGACACGTAGTGGACGCTTGTCCGGCTCGGTGAGTGGTGGCTGCGTAGAGGCCGACGTCTTCGAGCGGGCGATGCAGATTCTAGACAGTCGCAATCCGGAGGTGGTGAACTACGGCATTGCCGACGAATTGGGGTTTGAGGTGGGGCTGAGTTGTGGAGGCTCTATCGACGTTTTGATCGAGCCGTTTATTTCTGACCGTGAGTGGGGCATCTTTCGCCGGGCCGTGGAGTTTGAGGAGGCAGTAGTCTTTGCTATCGGTTTGGCGCCAGAGCCTTTGACCTGCCGCAAGCTAACGAGGCTGATCGAAGGCCGGTCCGTCGGATCGATAGATCCTTCGCTCGATAACCTTATAGCTGAAGAGAGCGACCAGTTGCTGCAAGTTGGAGGGGCGAAAGTGGTCAACTTGCCCTGGCAGGGTGAGCAGGCGCTGGTGTTTCTCGAGGCAATTCGTCCTTCGCCCAGCCTGCTGATCGTCGGCGCTACCCACACTGCCATCTCCCTGTGCCGCCTAGCCTCAGAAGTAGGCTTTCAGGTAACTGTCATTGACGCGCGCAGCGCCCTGGCAACACCGGAACGTTTCCCAGATGCCAAACGGTTAATCCATGCCTGGCCCGAGGAAGCGCTGTCGCAGGTCACGCTGGACAGCTACGCCTCTCTGGTAGTCCTTACTCATGACTCGAAGTTCGATATCCCCGCGCTGGCATACGCCCTTCGGTCCGAGGCACGATATATCGGCGCGCAGGGCAGTCGGTTCACTCATGAGGGACGTAGGCAAAAATTGAAGCAGCAAGGCTTCAGTGATGCTGAAATGGCCCGCATCCGATCTCCCATCGGACTGGACATAGGGTCTCGCACTCCTGCCGAACTGGCAGTGGCGATTTTGGCGGAAGTGTTAGCCGTGCAATACAAGCGGGACTGACGGATCTAGCTGACAGGCACTGCGTATCTGTCGGGCGCCCGCTCAAACTCTTCCTTGCAACTCAGGCAACAGAAGTGGAAGGTAGTCCCGTTGTAGTTGGAATGGTAGCGGGACTCGGCCACATTGATTGTCATATTACAGATAGGGTCTATGGAGTCCACCCGAGTGGCTTGCGTCGCAGGCTCCGGCGAAACCCCCTTCCAATCGGCGCGCATTCTCTGGACAATCTCGGTCAGAATGCTCAGGGCGATCTCTTCCGGCGTCTCGGCGCCTATATCCAGCCCCGCCGGATATTTCACTCTTTGCAGCGCATCAGAGGAAATGCCTCTGCCCTGAAGATACTCAATGACAGCGCGTCCCCTCCTCGGACTGGCAACCAGCCCAACATAACCGGCTTTACCGCTGAGAATCTCCTCAAGTGCCTCCTCGTCATAGTGTCCCATAGTTGCTACTACTACATAGCTGCGAGGGCCTATCAGTTCTCTCATACCTTTCAGTTGTTGCACCAGCGTCTCGGCGTTGGGGAACAGTTCTCTGGTGGCAGACGGGTCGCAGGCGTAAACCCGAAACTCCAGGCTGTCGCCCAGTGCGGCCAAACTCCGCGCCATGGGGGACTGACCGATCACAAACAGTTCGGGCTTGGGCAGACAAGGCTCCAGATAGATAGCCAGCGTGCCTTCACTCTGACATGTCATTGGGATGAGTACGGTTCCCTCCAGCCCGACATCCACCTCTTGCGGATTGGGGGCCAGAAGCACAAGCCGAGCCTGCCCGTCCTGTAAAGCCTTCAGCGATTCCTGCGTAACCAGGGGCTGGGCGCAACTGCCGCCGACCCAGCCATGGAAGCTTCCGTCTTGCTGGACGATAGCCTTGGCACCCGGTTTTGCCGAAGTAGGCGGCTTGCAGGCGACAACGGTCGCAAGAACGAAAGGCTTGCTCTGTTCCTTTAGGACAGTGGCTTGTTCCAACAGGTCATCGAACATATCTGCCTGCCTTGTGCGTCTGATGGTCGCAGGCTGTCCATTGAGGACAGCCTGCATGTCGGTTCAGAGGACTATTCTTGATAAACAACTCTTTGATGTTATGCGGAACGACTCTTAGTCGGTCACTCCGTTTTCGCGCAATGCCTGCCACACCTTGGCAGGGGTGATGGGAATATCGATATTGCGTACTCCAAGATGCCAGAGGGCATCCACAACTGCGTTTGCGATTGCAGCCGGAGCGCCGACAGTAGCCGACTCGCCGATTCCTTTGGCTCCAAGGGGATGATGCGGAGACGGTGTGCAAGTCATGTCGGTCTCCCACGCTGGAGTCTCCACAGCGGTCGGCAGCAAATAGTCCATGAACGTGCTGGTGAGGTTCTGGCCGTTCTCGTCGTACACAATCTCCTCATAGAGCGCGGGTGCCAGCCCCATCGTCAGACCACCGTGGACCTGTCCTTCTACAATCATCGGGTTGATTACGTTGCCGCAATCGTCCACGGCTACAAATCGGCGTATTTTGACCTCGCCGGTCCCCTTGTCTATATCCACGACGCAGATGTAGCTGCCGAAGGGATAGGTAAGGTTAGGCGGGTCATACGAAGAGTGTGCTTCCAACCCGGCCTCCATACCCGGCGGGTGGTCGGTGTAGGCGGCGAAGGCGATTTCCTGAATGGTCTTTCGACAAAGACGGAGAGCCCCGCACGAAGAACTTTCCGGCTCCCACTCCAGATCCTCCTCGCCAACATCGAGAAGGTAGCTGGCGATGGCTCTTGCTTTGTCTCTAATCTTCCGTGCCGCAACGGCTCCGGCAGCCCCCGCGGTGGCGGTGCTGCGGCTGGCGTAGGTGCCCAGACCATAGGGAGCAGTATCGGTGTCTCCCTCTTCCACAGCGATATCGCTTACAGGTATGCCCAGTTCCTCGGCGATAATCTGGGCGTAGGTAGTTTCGTGTCCCTGTCCTTGGGAGCGTGTGCCGAAGCGGGCGGTGGCCGTGCCCGTCGGGTGAATCCGAATATCGGCGCTGTCGAACATCTTGATGCCCAGAATGTCGAAGTGCCGGGAGGGACCGGCACCCACAATCTCAGTGAAGCTGGATATGCCGATGCCCATCAACTCTCCCTGCTCACGCTTCTCGGTTTGCTCACGCCGCAGGTCTTCGTAGCCGATCAAGTCCATCGCCTTTTCGAGGGCGCCCTGATAGTTGCCGCTGTCGTATTCCCAGCCCAGAGCTGATCGATAGGGGAAGGCATCCGGCTTGACAAAGTTCTTCATGCGAAACTCGGCGGGGTCGATTCCAAGGTCATGTGCCACGATGTCCGCCATGCGCTCCACCGCGTACACAGCTTCGGTGACCCGGAATGAGCAGCGGTAGGCAATCCCACCGGGTGGCTTGTTGGTGTAAACGCCGTCCACCTCAACGAAGGCGTCACTGAAGTCGTAGGAACCGGTGCAGATGTGGAACAGGCCTGCCGGAAACTTGGATGGGTTGGCGGCAGCGTCCGTATAGCCATGATCGGCAACGGTCTTGATTCGCAGAGCCTCCATCGTTCCGTCTTGACGGGCAGCCACTTCCGCGGATATGTGGTAGTCCCGGGCGAAGGAGGCGGATATGAGGTTGTCCATGCGGTCCTCGACCCACTTCACGGGATGACCCGTGAGGAAGGAGGCAGCGATTGCCAGAACATAGCCGGGATAGACCGGCACCTTGCCGCCGAAGCCGCCTCCAATATCCGGAGATATGACCCTGATCTTGTGCTCCGCCAATCCCAGGTGACCGGCAACTAAGGCGAGGACTGTCCGGATGGCGTGGGGAGCTTGAGTGGTCATCCACACGGTCAGTTTTTCTTGGACCGAGTCCCACTGTGCGACGCAGCCACAGGTCTCAATAGAGGAGACATGGATACGCGGGATGTAGATATCCTCTTTGACCGTTATATCGCTCTGGCTGAAGGCACGGTCGGTGCGGTCCCGGTCACCGACCTCCCAGTGCCAGATGTGGTTACTTTTTTCCTCTTTGTCTTCTCGAACAATTGGGGAGTCCGGCTCCAGAGCTTTGAAAGGATCGACCACTACAGGCAGCGGTTCGTATTCCACATCCACCGCGCTGACGCCATCGGCAGCAGTGTACCGGTCGGTGGCTAACACGGCTGCCACTTCCTGTCCGTCAAATTTTACCGTGTCCACAGGCAGGACCATCTGGGTATCACCCATTAGGGTGGGCATCCAGGCGAGGTTGTACTGCTCCAAGTCCTTTCCCGTTATGACCGCCAGAACCCCGGGTATAGCCAAGGCTTTCTCAGCGTCGATGCTCTTGATTCGGGCATGAGCCACCGGACTTCGAACGATGTCCAGGTGAAGCATTCCCGGGAGCTTGAGGTCATCGACATAGTTGCCCTTGCCTCGGATAAAACGGGGGTCCTCCTTGCGACGGACCGAGTGCCCCATACCGCCGATTTCGGGCGGTGTTCGCATAGTCATCACGCACTCCTCTCACGTAGCTTCTCAGCAGCAGATTGGTAGGCTTTGACAATGTTTACGTACCCAGTGCAGCGGCACAGGTTGCCAGAAATGGCCATACGAATCTCATCATCGGACGGGCTGGGATTGTCTTCCAAAAACGCGACGCCAGTCATCATCATCCCTGGCGTACAGAAGCCACATTGCAGGCCGTGTTCTTCGGTAAAAGCCTCCTGGATGGGGTGAAGCTCCCCACCCTGTTCCAGGCTTTCCACAGTCTTCACCTCTCGGCCATTGGCTTGGACGGCAAAGACAGTGCATGACTTGATTGGCCTTCCATCCATAAGGACGACGCAAGCTCCGCAGTGCGTTGTATCGCAACCGATGTGAGTCCCCGTAAGGTCAAGCGATTCACGAATGAAATGGACCAGAAGGAGTCTGGGTTCCACTTCCTCTGTTCGTTCCTCTCCGTTGATTGTAACTTTGATCTGAACCATGGCGCTCGACTCACTTCTGTGGTTATGTTGAATCTTCCGGAGCGGGTGAGTTTGCCCGCACCACTAGCCGGCTCGCTCCAAGGCCAGACGTAGCGCTCGACCGGCTATCACTCTTACCATGTCACGCTTGTACTCTTCGGAGCCCCGCAAGTCCGCGGAGGGCTGAGCTTCTTGCGATGCCAGCCGCGCAGCCTCACGAATCGTCTCATCATCCAGCCTCTTGCCCACGAGGAAGGCCTCGGCCGTCCCTGCCTTAATGGGAATCGGGCCGGCGTTAGTCAGGCCGATGCCCGCTTGCTGGCACACTCCATCGGCTGCGGTGATCACGGCGGCAACCCCGGCAATAGCGTAATCGCCCACCTTTCTCTCAAGCTTCAGGTAGGCACCGCCACTGCCTTGTGGAGGTGTGGGAATTCTGATTTCCGTGAGGATTTCCCCCTGATTGAGGGTAGTCATCAGAGGCCCCTCAAAAAAGTCCGACACCGAGATTACACGCTGCCCGGCTGCTCCCACAGCAACCACTTGCGCTCCCAGAGCCAGCATAGTGGCGGGATGATCGTTGGCGGGGTCTCCGTGCGCCAGATTGCCGCCTACGGTAGCCATATTGCGTACTAATGGATCGGCGATGACAGATGTTGTGTCTTGGAGGATGGGATACTTGGCGCGGACGATCTCCGATCTGTCTAGGTCGGCCTCTCGTGTGAGGCTCCCAATACGGAGGAAGTCGTTTTCTTCGCTGATGCCAGCCAGTCCGGGTATGCGGTTAATGTCCACGACATACTCGGGGGCGGCCAACTGTAGCTTCATCAGTGGAATCAGGCTCTGACCGCCGGCTAGCACGACGGCTTCCGAGCCGTGTTCGTTAAGTAGGGAAACTGCTTCGTCAAGCGTTTCCGGGGCGAAGTACTCAAACTGAGATGGAATCATGAGGCCCTTCCTTTTCATTCAGGCCGAGAGTCTATAATGTAACCTTGGGGGGTGTGAAAGTCAACACGACCTCAGACTTGGGAAGGGCGTCGGCAGCCCCGAAATGGACGACGAGCCTGGCTTCACTGCGGTGCGGGCTCTCAAGACGTCCGCTTCTGGGCGCTCACCATAGGGCAGATGGCTTCGAGCGCCCCAATGTCATACGTGATTCGTCCTCATGTACGGGATCGTGTTCGGTGGTCTCAGTCCCCTGACGGCTGCCATCCGTGGGAACTACTTCGGTCGAAAGGCTTCTGCGACCATCATGGGTATATCGCAGTTTCCGATGAGCATAGCCATGTTATTCGCGCCGTTGTTCGCGGGCTACATGTTGGACACGAGCGGGACATACTTAGTGCCGTTCACGACATTCGCCGCCACTATCAGCAGCGAAGTCGACTGGCAGTTCCAGAACCATCTCTCTTCCCTCCGCGCGGCGCAAGAGCGGCCACTACACCGGCAACAGTTGAGCCGGTAAGCCCCAGGGCAAGATCGGCCAATGTGTCTATGTAGGCCGTTTCAAACTCAGAGGAGTTGCGAATGAAGGCGACGTACTCCGCGATCTCCCACACGATGGCTGTCGTGGCGCCGAAACCGGCCACATAGGCCAGTGTTCCCCAAGCTCTTACATGGTTTCGCCATGCCAAGGTGCCGATGGCGCCCGAAAGCAGTGTCCAGTTGACGAGATGGTTGGCGTCGTCCCACCACCAGATCGTGTCATATAGATCCAGCGTGTTGCCGACGGTGTCGATGAGGAAGGGTAGAGTGAGAAGGATGTCAACTGTGTAGGGGTAGGACGCCCTCCTCCCAGTCAAGCCCCAGGTAATAGGAACCACCAGGGCGGCAATCGGGTAAGTGACCAGACACCAGAGGAACACCTTACCTTCGAACTGTTGCAGCCCCGAGAGTGCCCCGAACACCAGCAGGCAGATCAACACGGCCTTCACTGCAAAGGTGAGCCAGAAAGCCCGCGAGTAAACCTCGACGCCCACGGTTGTCCGTAATCTTCTCACGATTTCCGCCATAAGGCACCCCTACCTGAACTGACCATCGACAAATCGTGCCATATTCTGCCAGGTTGCACTTCTAGGATGTTCGCACTATGTGACCCCAAATGACGGAGTCAATCGCCTTAATGGGCGTGTCAACTCACAGGATAAGGAGACCTAGTGGTCTATTTCAGCTTTGCAATGAACTAGCAACAATGGTTACCATAACAAGCGCTTTCTGAACCAAACTACGAATGGCATCAGACAGAAAAGGAGGCGAGATGATTGCGGACCTGGTCGAAGTTACGACACCTGAGGGGATTGCGCTGTCCGGCGCGTATTTCGCCCCGGCCAACGCGGGTCGATCCTATTCGGTGGATGCCGTATTGTTCTTTCACGGCGATGGCGGCCACTTCTACAGCAGCCTTTACCTTGAGATGGGCCAGCGCATGGCGGAGCAGGGCATTGCCTTTCTGACAGCTAACCGTCCGGGGCCACGACCATGTCGCAAACGGTGTCAGGGGAGGGCCGCTCGCCGGCTACGCCTTCGAGTCCGTCGATGACTCGCGAGCGGACTTCGGGGCTTGGCTGGAGTTGCTGCACGAGAGAGGACACCGCCGCATAGCCATCGGTGGGCACAGCGGTGGGGCCGTGCGGGCCGCCTACGCGCAAGCAACAGAGAGGTTCGCAAACGTGGTAGCGGTTATCCCAGTGTCCCCGGGCGAGTACGACCACGAAGGGATCATCGCTCTGCACGGAGAGGACTTCTCAGGGCCGTTTCGGGAGTCGGAACGAAACGTCGCGGAGGGCCGTCCTGACGCGCTGCTGCGTCCGGGAGTTCCATGGGGTTCAATGTGGAGCGCGCGCGCCTACGTGGATTGCTTCAATCGGGACAATCGCTACAGTGTGACCATGCACGCGGCGAACACGGGCTGCCCCACGCTCTTCATATTCGGTTCGGAGGAGTGCGCCGTTGGTGGGCCAGAGGAGCTCCCTGTTTGCGGCGCGGCCCGGCGCGGCCTGGGAGCCGCAGGCCACTCGCACGTTCAGGTTAGCGAGATTGACGGAGCCAACCACGGCTACATCGGACGCGAGGGAGAGCTGTTTGAGACGATGTTTTCCTGGCTTAGCGGGCTTTAGGGGCCAGTAACCGTTGGTGATGGTTCAATGCAAAGTTGAAAGGGTCATTGAGCGGCAAATCTAACATTCCAACTGGCGCTAAGATGGGGGCAAGTCATATTGTCACGGGTTCAATTATCCCAGTTACTTCGACATCGAAGGCCCGTCAGGCGTCAGCACTCGAGATGATGCCCTCGAGGAACTCATAGGATTGTCACCGTTTGCGGAGGACCGCGTAACGCACCATGACCAGGAAGTTAGTGAGGGTTTCGGCGTTGTGAAGGAGGTGCTCGGTTTCGACCAGCACCATGTCGTATCCGGTCTGAGTGAGAGCGCTGACCATCGACCATAATCTACGGCAGGCGTCTTAGCCGTCCCTGGGTCAGCAGTACGAAAGTCATGACCGCAATGAGCGCCAAGCCCATGAATCCGATGACCGTCTGCCCACCAAGGTAGTCGGTGAGGAAGCCCGCGGGCGCGATGCTGAGTGGCATCAGGCCATAGTTGAGCATGAACAGGCTCATAATTCTTCCACGATACTCGGGACTTGCCTTTTCGATTATCAGCGTCTGGTTGAGCGCCTGACGTCCTGAGTCACCTACGCCCAGCAGAACCATTATTACGGCGGCGACATTGTATACGGGTATTGCAGCAATCAATACGAGGCCAAGACCGGACATCATCGACGCGATTATCAAGCCCATGCCCCTATAGCGCTGTCCCATGGACGCGACGTAAAGTGAGCCGAACAGTGAACCCATTCCCATTAGACCGACGAGCAGTCCCATCGAGTCAGGTCCCTGGCGGTAGATGTCAACGACGAACACCGGCAGGATAAACCGGAAGGGCATTGCAAGCATGGTCGCAGCCAGTCCCATCAGAAGCAGTACGAAGAGAATTCGGCGTTGCCACATGTGGGAAATGCCATCGGCGATGTCGCGGAGCACATCTGTCTTTTCTGCACCTGTCCCAGGCCGAACCTGTCTTGGGTATAAATGTGGTCAGGACGACCGATGTCAGCGTTAACGCACCTATAGATAAAATACGTTCCATGGTCCAACCAAGGCGTAAATGCCTCCTGCCAGCGCCGGCGCCGGCGCGGCCATCGTAGTTGCGCTGATGCCCGCCGCGTTCAGCGCCATCGCATTAGTTATCTTCTCAGGCCCAACAAGCTGGGGAATGATGGCCTGTCTCGCAGGCATCATGAATGCCCACAGCCCACCCGTTACCATAGATGAGATGAGGAGGTGCTGCCAGGCTATGACTTCGAAATCGATTGCGAGGCCGATCACCAGAGACAGAGAGCCGGCGACGAGTTGTGCCACCTGTATGATCGTCTTCTTCTCGAACCTGTCAGCGACCACGCCGCCGAAGAGAGGAATGGTTAGCATAGGGACCGCTATGCCCAGATTAATGATACCGAGAACCGAGGCTGAGCCTGTGAGGTCATATACGAGGTAGCTCTGAGCCAGCATCTGCATCTGCGCCCCCGCCATGAGGAACAGCATCCCGATCCACAGAAAGAGGAAGTTACGGTTGGAGAGTGAGTCGAACGTGTTCAGCCGCGGACCCCGAGGAAGGCGCACAGGGATGCGTACCCTGTGTGCATTTGCTGCTGTCTGCGTCGCCGCACGCTGACCGGAGACAGCAGCCGTTGATTGTGCCGAGTCCTGTATAGCAACCATCTTTAATGTCAAGGCCTGAGAGTGGTTGGATCCCAGTGAACACCCGTCCTTGCCATACTGTTGAGGATGGTCAGCAGCTTCCGCGCACACGCAGTGAGAGCTACCTTCTTCGGCTTTCCGGCTTCGAGTAACCGCTGGTAGAAATCGCGTAGTACCGGGTTGAACCGACTGGCCACCAATGCTCCCATATACAGCGTAGAGCGCACTGTAGCTCGACCGCCCCACACAGAACGTTTGCCTCGATATGGACCACTTGTATGTTGCATAAGCCCCACAGATGGGCCAATCTGTGGGGTGGGCGAGAGGGGCGCGTCGGTGACCGCTGGGTGAGCCGAGCTACTGCTCTGGACTGCACCGTGGGACAGTATGACACCCCTCTCGCCGCACTTGTCGCTCCGAACGGATACAAGGGCACCAGGCCCGCATCTGCAAGTGTGGAGGACATCAACCATTATTTCATCGGGAGGTCGAACATGGTAGTCACAGCCGGGGTTGACGTGGGCAAGGCCAGCCTGGACGTCTCAATTTATGAGGGTCCGGTGATACGATTTGACAACACGGTTAAAGGGATTGGAAAGCTGCTGAAGCACCTGAAGGCGCAGGACGTCACCGTGGCTGTGTGCGAGGCCACCGGTGGGTACGAACGAGTGCTGGTAAGCCGGCTGAGAAAGACCGAGATTGCGATGCACGTGGCCCACCCGAACCGTGTGCGCGCGTTCGCGAAGGCGTGTGGGTACGAAGCCAAGACCGACCAACGGGACGCCCAGGTGCTCTCACGATACGGACAGGTATTTCCGGATGCACTAACACCGCAGCGTGAGCTTGAGCCAGAGCGTGAAGCGCTGCGTGACCTGCTCAGCAGGCGCCGGCAGTTTGTGCGGCAGCGAGCGCAGGAAAAGGGTCGTCTTGACAAGGGAATCACTTCTATCGCGACCAGATCTACAAAGCGTCACATCGCCTGGCTGGAAAAGGAAATAGCCCGACTGGATGTGGAGTATCAGGAGGCGTTGGAGAAGTGTATCCCTTTCGCCGACCGTGCCACGCTGTACCGCACCGTGCCGGGCGTCGGGCCGCTTACCTCGGCCACATTGGTCGCCTACCTGCCGGGAGCTGGGCTGTTGGGACAGTAAATCGCTGACTTCCCTGGTGGGGTTAGCGCCCTGGTCACGGGACAGCGGGAAGAAGCGGGGCAACCGTGCTATCAGAGGGGGGCGAGGCTCGGTGCGAAGTGCCCTGTACCTGTGTGCTTGGTCGGTGATACGCCACGACTGCGAACTGCGCCGCTTTTATCAGAATCTCCGTCAACGGGGGAAGCCCGGCAACGTGGCGGTGGTGGCGGTCATGCGCAAGCTGCTGCTGCAGTTGAACGCGGTGGCACGTCGAGGGACACCCTGGGTCCCGAAGTCAGTACTGTCCCGATTGAAGGGCGCCACACCGACCAGAGCGGCGACCTGCTTGCGGTTCAGCGTGCCCAGCTCCGGCAGATACGCAAGCAGTGTCAGCGACACCTGTGGTCCCACGCCGGGAACGCTGCGCAGCAAGTCGTCCTTCTCACGCCATACAGGACTACCCTTTATCCTCTGTCGCAGGTCGGTGTCCAGGTCGTCAAGCTCCTGCTTCAGCCAACTTATATGTGCCTCGATGCGAGGGCGTACTTCCGGAGCGGCACGACTCAGGCGGTTCTTCTCCGCCACAAGGATGTTCATCACCTGCCACCTGCGCGCCAGCACGGCCCCGAGCACCTGTGTCTCGTTGTCCCGCAGGGGCCGCATCGGTGGACGCACTGCTTCCCCGAAGTGCGCCAGGACCTGAGCGTCTAACCGGTCAGTCTTTGCCAGCCGACCTGTCGACCTGGCGAAGTCCCTCACCTGGCGGGGATTGACGACAGCAACAGGCAGCGATGCCGCGGCTAGAGCTGCTACGAGGGGGAGTTCCAGACCGCCGGTGGACTCCGTAATCACGCCTGCCGGCTTGAGTTCCTTAAGTTGAGCAACCAAGTCATCGACGCCGGCTCCGTCGTAAGATACGCTCCAACTTCTTCCAGTCGGTCGTACCGCGACATCCATCCGCTCCTTGGACACATCGATGCCGACATAAGTTGGTTCCTGAGACATACTCGCCTCCTTCATACTGACTGGCCCTGCCTTGCAGATACGGGCTTGGTTAGCCCAGGCAACCGTTCGGGCTCTGTTGTAGGATGAGTGCGGCGACCCTCGCTATACAACGGTCTTTGATGACCAAGGAGCATTCGGTCTGCCGCACTCGAAACCTGCCTCGTTAAGGGATTATCCCATTACATGTCAAAGATACAAGGCGCAGTAGCGTCTGACATGAAACAAAACTACTGAAAACTTGGTAGCAAAGCAAGAGAGACTGCGGAGTGGAGTGGGCGCGCGCACTGGCGAAACTGTCGCTGCGTCAGACTGTAAGTTCGGAACTGCCGCAAATGCAACAATTGTAGGTATTTTATTGCATCGCCGTCGATTGCCTTATCTTGTGAATTATCTCGAAGAGTGTCAGCGGCAATTCGATAACTGCAAGACCTTGGATGCTTCATGTTACGCCGCTCCCAACACTCAACGCTGGAATCATTCTGTGCAGATAGGATGCAGCACTTCTTCAGCGTTCCGAGTCG
>CASHTH010002704.1:0-26112 GCA_030341885.1 Geodia barretti | reverse complement strand
GTGACAATGGCACATTAATAGTGAATCTTTTGTCTTCATCTTCCTCTCCACTTCATTACCACACATTGTCTATCTCTACCACTGCAGGCAGTAAGTTTCAATAGTGAATGTTATTTTGTCTTCATCTTCCTCTCCACTTCACTACCACACATTGTCTATCTCTACCACTGCAGGCAGTAAGTTTCAATAGTGAATGTTATTTTGTCTTCATCTTCCTCTCCACTTCACTACCACACATTGTCTATCTCTACCACTGCAGAGAGTAAGTGACAATGGCACATTAATAGTGAATGTTTGAACTACTTTTGTCTTCATCTTCCTCTCCACTTCACTACCACACATTTGTCTATCTCTACCACAGCAGAGAGTGAGTGACAATGGCACATTAATAGTGAATCTTTTGTCTTCATCTTCCTCTCCACTTCACTACCACACATTGTCTATCTCTACCACTGCAGGCAGTAAGTGACAATGGCACATTAATAGTGAATGTTTGAACTACTTTTGTCTTCATCTTCCTCTTCACCTCACTACCACACATTGTCTATCTCTACCACTGCAGGCAGTAAGTGACAATGGCACATTAATAGTGAATGTTTGAACTACTTTTGTCTTCATCTTCCTCTTCACCTCACTACCACACATTGTCTATCTCTACCACTGCAGAGAGTAAGTACAATTTATCTTTTGTCTTTATATCACATATCTACCACTGCAGCAATTGTAATGCCGCCGCGCCACCTTGTCTTGATGTGCAGTTGGTAAGCTTATGATGTCCCTTTCCTTATGTACAATGTTGTTACTTTATTGCCCTTCAGTGTTGTCGTATATATCCATGGCCATAAGACATGAAAAATAGACACTACAGTATTAGACCACATTATTGCATATACACTACAATGATATAAAATTGCTGTTTGATTTTCTTGTTGCACTCTCATTTGCAACATCATTGTGCTGTAATATTGGGGGCGGGGCTTGAGTCGCATGATGTTGACCACTCCCACCACCGACCACACCCATCCTGCGCAGCAGACTAGGCGGGGCATTCCTGAACCTCTGTCCGACAGCCAGTAGCCTATTGGTAACCTGTGACCCCTGCTGTGGCTGGGAAGAGGGAGGAGCAGCAGTTATAGTTTCCTCCACTGTAGCAGAGTCCCCTGTTCCTCCAATGTCAGGTCCACCATCAGAGGGTATGTCGTGAAGGTGAGGTCTTATTTGCCGGAGAGGAACCTCCAGTGATTGGTGGGTCTTCTGCTGCCCCTGATCTCGACGAACCCTGCCCAGCAGTTTCCCTCTCAGCTGGTTGAGTCTTCCTCCTCCCTCTCCCCGTGATGAAGATGATGATGGTTTACTCGATGCCATTTCAGGCTGCGAGCTAACGAGGTGGGTGTGGTCATATACTGTCCCCAGTCCACGCCGGGGTAGTGGTTCAGTACCAGAATCGGACCCGGAGTCCAGCGAAGGCATCGTCTCAAAGGCAAAGTTTCTTGCCCTGACGTGTCCACCAGGATGATCGTGGTCGGCAGTAGTGATGGAGGGAGGAGGTGAAAGACTGTCCTCGTTGTTGACACTGGAGATGATGTCATCGAAGCTCTGACTGCGAAGTCGTTGGATCCTGTGAGTTGGCACATGTCTCTTAGGCAGAGTAGGAGAGGCTGGCATTGAGAGAGACTGCTCTTTCTCATCCTCTTCTTCTTCCTCTTCCTCCCACATCTCTCCCTCCTCGACTGAATCTCCTCCATCTCCCCCCTTAGCCTTGTTAGTTCTTGACAAGAGGGTGTCCTCCCACGCCAGCTCTTTGGGCATCACTAGATATATGACTCCCTGGTGGACTGGACCTTTCTTCCTATGACCAGCACACAGAGGACCTCTACATTCTATATACTGTTACTGCTGCTGCTGCTATACCAAGGCTCCTCAGCCCATACTGTATAATGAGGTGTAGTACTATGGCTATAAGGTAAGGTAAGGTCTCTTAGTTGAAACGACTTTGTCCTACTAAGACATTAGCATGGGTATCTACTAATGTTGTAGTAAGGTGTATGTAACTGCAGGTTTAACTCACTTGGTAAGCTTTTGCTCCTGTACCAAGATGTTAGTACAGATGCTGGAGAGGGTACTGGCAATACTCAGCAGAATATCTGCACACAAGAGATACTCTACATCACCCACATACACCCTACTACTAGTACCAGTAATGTACTACAAGGTTACCTCTGTCTTCTTCCATGGAGGTGAAGTTGACGGTCTTGAGAGTGAAGTAGCACTGTTTGGAGTCCATGAGAGTGTAGTAGAGACGCATGTGCAGCCTCTTCTGAGAGCTCCGCAGGATGGTACCCAGTGGACCTGTGGCAGGGACACAACCAGCATATTACGACTCTGTATACACTCTTAGTAAGGAGCTAACTTCAGCACCAGTACGTAGCCACCTGTAAAACACTGCTCACCAATGACTATCTTCTTGACCTTCTCCATGGGAATACGAATGAAGCAGTTCACCTGATCATCCTCCACATTATAGCTGTACACACAGAGAGAGACCACACATGATACGTAACACGAACCTCAATCCTGTGGTGCTACTTAGATACACATTGTTGGCACTACATAGAATCTTAACCATGATGCACCAACACACACTATAGCAAGAAGCATCACAACTTCATGGTTTTATGGGCCATTCGCAAAGTTATTAAAGTTCCCACTATAATACTGCTTGTGTGCTTTTTACTATGGAACGCCTATATACACATTAGTCATACTAAGATCCTCAGACCTGGCCATGCAGAGCTGGTTCTGCTCCCTACACTGGAGGACCACACAGTCCTCCTCTTTCCTCGAGCCCTCCACGAAGCTGTAGCCGGCGGCCTCCACCAGTGCCCAGCCCACCACCGTGAGGGTCTTGGTGGGAAACAGCTCCTCGCGACACAGCTGGACCATCTCCGCAATGGCCTGCTCTCTGTCCAGAGACCACAGCTCCTCCTCCACTGCCTCCTCTTCCTCCTCCTCCTCCTCACCTCCTCCTTTGCCTCTCAGAGAGGGTGGCAGTGACGAGAAGGCTTCGCTGTGGGGAACCCCTTGCATCAGGTCTGTTGATGAAAGAAACAGTAAGTATCAGGCTTACTCCTACTGTCAGTAGAGAAGGCCTAAAACCATATGTACACTGGGGCAGAAATAGACTGTGCACACTTTGGTACAGTGCATGCACCACTTTCATTTTGGGTCACACATTCTGAAAAGGAGTGAGGTCTTACCTATCAGTACTTGTCTGTAGCTGTCTCGGAACAGATTCTGATAGTACCTGCAGGACAGACGGTATAGACAGACTGCGAAATAAACTAGAGACCTTGAGAATGTATAGTCATATTATTATGACGGCTGACCGGTGAGCAGAGTTGTAGCCATCTTTCATCATTCCACTGAACTTCCTCTCACCATACCTCGTCAGGTCACCCTGGGAGAAACAAGAGCGTACACACACACACACTAAAAGATGAGAGAGAACATTGCATCCTTGTGCCACACATGGGTACATTTCAATGCCACAGGCCAATTCAGCTCTAGATGCTTATCAACTTAAAGTGTTTTTCTGTGCATTACATGTCCAACTGTGTGCCACACTCAATGTGTTAACCCTATGATAATCAAAATGTGGACCTTTGTGCTGCATTCTGAGGTGAATTCAACTTCATTGTACAGTGGTAAAATATTTCAACATGTGTGTTCAGGGACCTAGTTGGTTAACTGACCTTCATGGCAGCTGTGCCAGTGTACTGCCGACTGATGCAGTCTCCATTGTTGGCCCACATCAACTTGTAGGTGGTGAGCATCGCTCCGCTCAGGTGCTCGTCAAATGGAATTATCCCCAGCTTTTGCAGCTACACACACACACAATTGACACATTGTGTACACAGTCATAAACTTACACACGAGAGTACTCCATGTTGCATATTATAGTACAATTATACAAGTCCCTTTATCGCGTAACATTGAGTAGTATTGACCTTGTACACATACTATGGTAGAAAGTGACTTACAACGGACTGAAGGACCTCCTTACAGAAGGCAGTCTGAACCACGTTTGTTCTGTCAGACAGTCCATGCAGTTGACTCTGAACACCCCGTCCTGCCGACAGAGAGGGCCGGACGATACGTTGGTGTCTACCCTGGGAGAGAGAAGGAGGCATGGAGTGAGGTCTCTTCATCTCCTCTCTCTCTCTCTCTCCTCACCAGCAGAATTTGAATTTCTTGTTGAGGCTTCGAGTGGCAGTCACCAGACGCTGGATAGCTCCGTTTTGGTCGGCTTTGCTGAGAGAAAAACACACATAAACATTTTCACATCTGCAGCAAACTGCTGTGTGTCAGTGTGTGTGTAGTGTGGTGTGTGAGTAGACTCCACAAGTGTCTGTGGAAGTCAAAGGTGACGTAGGTTACGTTTGGTTCGTCCAGAGCAAGAACGTGTTTCTTGAACGCTTCTCCCAACACCTGACACAGAGGAACAGAGATTAATGGTACACTGCACTATATAGAGGATTCAAAAAGGGTTTTAGTCTGAACTAACTGCTTCTCTTCCAGACTGGTTTATGAGACTGGCGATGGCCTGTGAGTGGGGTAGCAAAGAGAAGTAAAGTGACAACATTTTCCATCCATATTTCACGTTAGCTGACCACATGATTGTAGAGCGAGAACTGCTCTTCAAAGTGCTTCTTGAATGCCTCCTGTGTCTCCTCTTCTCCTGCATACCACAAATTAATACGTAGTTAAATATAGATATGGAATATGAACTTTATGCACATGGCACATGGTTAATTTCAGGATTGCATACTGCAAAGAGTGCTTACTTCCTGCTAGCACATGTTGTAATGTGAGTAAATAACCTCTCTCGATGATTGGAGGCGGTCGGTACTTGGTCCCAGGCTGGGTCCAAAACACGGGAACGGACCCCCTCACTAGAACGTAGGAGGCGTGGTGTGACCCTGCCTGCAGGATCTGGAGAGACACACACAACAGGGGCAGTACACAGAACAGTGAGAGTGAGAGTCTGAGAAGTAGAAGACGTACCATTTCCGTCTCAACAAAGTTGGCCACTTTTCCCAGTGGGTCGACCCCTCTCCTCCTGTACCTCGTCCCTGGACACACACACACACACAATCATAATGAATTCTCCATATCACTCACTATTGAAAGGAGAAAATATTGCGCATTGATATTGGAAGTTGGTTAATATTTGGTGGGTATATATATGGACATTTCTATTGCAGTACCAAATGTTATCTACTGTATATACATGAAATTAGTGTTTTCTACTGCAAGGGAAAAGTTTCCTCCGTCGAAAGTTCAGTTAGCAATACAGAGGTTTGTGAGTTCACCTGCTCTGTGTCGACTACGGCGTGACACCAAGGCCAGTGTGAAACAATAGTCGTCGTTTTTGCCACCTTCTTCTGTCGGTTGTTCGTTCTCCTCTGTCTCCCCCACCCCTGTGTCCCCTCCTTCTCCGCTCTCCCCCGCCACACCTCTCCCCTCCCCAGACTCCCCACTCTCACACATCTCCCCGTCCTCTCCCCCTCGTCTCCCCACCACTGCCAGTCTCTCTCCATTCAGACCCAGCAGCCCTCTCCTGACCGTCATCATGATCCCTGCTCCTCCACCTCCCTCCCCCTCCTCCCGCCCTCCTCTCTCCGGGGAATTCGATCTCCTGGTCAGTTTCAATCTCTCCAGCAACGGGCGACGTCCCTTCCCACTCGCCCCTTCTGGTGACTTTTTAATGTCCGACGGCTCCTCTGAGAGCTGGTTTCTTACTTCACCTCTTTCTTCTCCATCTCTTGGTGGCTCATTCACACTGATAGTCAGCATCTGTCTGTCTTCTAGCTGCACACCTGACGAATCTTCACCACTTCCTCCTCCTCCTCTACCTCTTTCTCCCTTCCCCTCCTCCCTCTCCTCCCCACCACGACTATCACTGCTACTCTCACCCTCACTGTCGGTCTCATAGCCAGCTGTACAAAATGAAACAGAAATGTTTTACACGTGTATGTATCATTGGGTGAGTGTGTATACATGACATTGTAGTGGGTGATAGATACTCACAGCCTTCACCTCTGGAGCCGATTGGAGTTCCACCACCTCTCGCTACCAGCAGGTGGCTGGAGGAAACTGTAGCACCACACACACACAACAGTAGTTTCCAATACTCAGTTTAAAAATCGTTAGTCACTATAGCTCACACGTCACCCAGGAAAGATACCCTATACATGTAACAATAGACCATGCAAGAATTGAGTATGCTGGCCCTCTTTAGTAGCATTTTGCTCATCAATTTGAACTCGCTCACCATCTAGTTTGGGTGAGAATGTAATCATATCTCCCTTGTCTTCCTCCTCATCCTCCTCCTCCTCACCCTCCTCGTGAGCTCCCTCCTCTCTCTTCTCGCCACCTTTCTCCCCCAGCTCGCTGCTCTTCGCTCCCAGCGGCGGCTCTCTCTGGCTGGTCTGGAGGACGTTGGGAGGGTTGTTGGAGTGCAGGACAAGAGTGCGGATCTCCACGTAGCCCTGGACAACTGGCAGGATCCACGGCTCCACCAACACTCTCTATATATACAGAGGGAGATGTATAATCATAGAACACACAACGCCCAACTTGAGCTACCAAAGTCCGTAAGAAATTGGTCACATGAAATATTTTTTTGTGAAAACCAGGTGCTGGTATCTTTTCCATTAGTAAAAGCTGACATATGTGAAATGTCAGCAGATTCACAGCGCATTAACAGAATGAATAGCGCACAAACATACAGAAATATTGAGCAATTCAGGTGACTACGTGTACGTGGCCTTGGTTCGTTCACCAATTAGACTCTCTTACATGTGGAACACAATTACAGCAGGCACTAGGTGTATGTAAACATGAGACCTTCTATGAAACACTGAGTACAGTAAGTCGCTGAATTGTCAAGGGAGCATCTTGTCAGCAGTCAACCAGGTGGTAATACATGACATGTGCAGTATAATACACAGCTGTCCAGAGCTCCCCACATCTGTTTTTTCCCCTCTTGGCATCACATGGTCTAATACCTTCATGTGCAGTATAATACTAAATCCCTAACCTGACAAGTGATGTCGAGTAGATCTTGAAGCATCCACTTGTTCCAGAAAAACCTATCGTCAACCTGATAACAGACACACACACACACAACACGGTGATATCAATATGTCTGCCATGCCAAACAATCGTGCAATTGATAACATGTCATATGTCTCAACATTTACATCTACTGTGTTGTATAGGAGTTTGATACTCACGAAGCTGCATGCAATAAAAGACGGTATGCGTCAATGTTAACACGGTGTAAAGTACTGTGGAGCAAATAGAGAGAATATTGCCGATACAATATCCCCACAACACATCGTACAACATCTACTGATAAAACAAGACTAGCTAACCTCTCCAGAAAGCTTTCTTCCTAATGTTGTATACATACTTTCTCCCAGAAAGGTAGGTCAGAATTGTAGTTGTCGTCAGGAGATGAGTCAGAGGTGGCCGCAGGACCCATCTTTCTCTGCTGGGTGTGAGTGATGTCTCCTTCCACAGAGAAATAGAACGAGTGAGAGTCGTTAAACATTCTCAGGAGGGCCTGATGGCGGCAGGGGAGGGAAAGGGTTTTAACACTGATTGTGGTGAGAGAGGGAAGGGTTAAAACTAATGGTGAAGAACAGAAAGGGTTAACACTGATTGTGGTAAGAGAGGGAAAGTGTTAAAACTTATGGCGAAGAGTGGAAAGGGGTTAACACTGTTTCAGACAATCAGGGTGACAATGCGCACCCTTATGTGGTGGACAATGTGTCATATTGAAAAGGAACATGAGAACATGATGGGGGAGTTCAGACATGATTGCTGAGAGCAAACAATAGTGAAACAATACTTTCCACAGACTGGACAGCTGTGTACTATGGAATGTGTGGGGTGCCCACATCAGGCTGTACGTTAGAGTGCTGGCACACTCAAACACAAACAAGTCTCACTCAACCACATCCTGAGTGCCATTCGAATTGAGACATTCAAACGTTCAAAAACAAGGGATGGCTTCTTACTCACACAAAAAGAAAAGACCAATAATGTACCGCCTACACCATTCACAACTGTGACAGACACACTATACCTCCATCAGTCGCCTCTCCAGTTTGTCTTTCTCCTTGTCTTCTCGCAGTCTATTGCTACTCCCTCCAGGTCCTCCCCCTCCCCCTCCCCCTCCCCCTCCCCCTCCTCCTTCAGGTTTCCCCAAACTCCCCTTACGTCCAGGTGACGGAGAGGGATCTCTCAGACCCTGGTCCATACATTACATTACACAAGGTGGGTGAGGGAGTAAGGAGACGTAAAGTGAAAGTAGATCTACAATACTACATAATTATCACAGAGTGAATGGTAAGACAGGGAACGATGCACGAAGGGATAGTAATGGAGTTAGGGTTACAGAAACAAAATCCCAAGAGAGCAGGATTCCTCAGAAGCAAACGGCCCAGCAAATTCCTCATTAAAACACCACCATCCCACATCGCCACTAACATTCATGCACACGGCGACATGTACAGCATATAGCTACCCTTCACCATTCTTACATTATCTTTTACCATTCTTACACCTATAGGATTACAGCATAGAGCTACATCTTTGACCATTCTTACACTCTATATCTATCTACATACCCCCAATAGCTATCATCACACACCGTTCTTATACCCATAGATTTAGCTCCCGATAGCTAACCTTCATAGGACACGCTCTGTTTATTACAGTCACAGTAACTTCAATACGCACCTCAAGTCCGAGTATCTCGGGGGAGGAGTCTGTCGTTAGAGGGATAATGATGAGTCTCTGGATGCAGTACACCGGACCACAGAGAGGGAGGTCCCCAACAGACCTGACACCGCCAATCAGCAGCAGCTTCCACTCTGAGCCTGTGGTCGTGGTGGAGGCCTCATACAACACACAGTTGAACATGAAAGGGCTAAGTATCCTATAGCTGCATCTCCAAAGGGAAGTGAAGCATAAGAGAGTTTCGAGGAAGAAGACATACATAATGTTGTGTGATCTTGTGGTCAATATGTTCTTCACAGAACCAGTATAATGGTAGTAACTTCCATTATCTTGCCTATAATGTACATACATACGTACCTGAAAAGAACTGAATCTTCCCCACGAGACCATAGCATTTGCCAGGTATCGAGCTGACTGGAGATTGTCTGGGGTCACAACTACAGGGTAAATACATGAACGACACTTACAGCAATTGAAAGATACAGAGATGGATATTCAATAATGGGGCACGGGAACGGTTAACGTACTGCTTCCAGGCTTCAGTGAGCCGTCCCTGCGACTGCACCACAGAGAGCCAGCGCCCCTGCTCACGATGACGTGCTCGCCCGTCATGTGGATGTCGCACTGCAGCGCCTCCATAGTTCCCTGGTCTGCCACTGTACCAACACTTCGATAAGCGGTCTTCTCCTCCATACACAGACGAGACGCACGCAGACTAGACAGACTGCGTCGCACACTGCGGCTTTATCGCTCGCGGCCACAATAATAGTTAGTGGGAAACGGGTTAAATGGTGCTCTATTAACGACCCCAGACAAGATATTTTGATTTGGTTCGGCGTGTTGTGCTCTCGATCATCTCCTAGTCCTCTGGCGCTTCTCCTGACTTTGTCGTTGTGTGTTAGTGGCTGTAAGGATAATGGACAGAAGAACGTTCGAAAGATATTTGTACAAAGGGACTACTCGCGTGGAACTGGCGTGAGGTTCAGCACACTTCCCCAGAGAATCACAGGGAAAGTACGTAATGATTGCCCTTAACTTTGTGGTTGTGTCCCGTATCACTGACAAACATCCCACATCTGTGACACAAACACACTTCGACCAAGATCCCCCTCAAAAAGGTTATTCGGGAGAAGGGAAGATGATGATAAGTAGGAAAGAAGAGGGCAAAGGAAGGAAGAAAAACGGGATACAGATTGTACAGAAAGAAGGGGAGGGGATGAGATTATAGGAATGGGCATTAGAATGAGGGAGAAGAAAAGAGGGAAGAGTTGGCAAAATTGGAGAGAGCAATGGGGGCGTGCAAGATCAAAGAGAAGGCAAAGAACGAAATCATATGAGGTGTGTAAGGCTTGTGGAAGCGGCAAGGTAGAAAAGCTCCTCTACCCGTCTCTTTTCATTGTGCAGTGATTGAGTTAACACAAGCTGTGTAGCGAGGCCTCTGGCCACGAGACCATAGCATTTGCCAAGGTATCGAGCTGACTGGAGATTGTCTGGGGTCACAACTACAGGGTAAATACATGGACGACACTTACAGCAATTGAAAGATACAGAGATGGATATTCAATAATGGGGCACGGGAACGGTTAACGTACTGCTTCCAGGCTTCAGTGAGCCGTCCCTGCGACTGCACCACAGAGAGCCAGCGCCCCTGCTCACGATGACGTGCTCGCCCGTCATGTGGATGTCGCACTGCAGCGCCTCCATAGTTCCCTGGTCTGCCACTGTACCAACACTTCGATAAGCGGTCTTCTCCTCCGACACAGACGAGACGCACGCAGACTAGACAGACTGCGTCGCACACTGCGGCTTTATCGCTCGCGGCCACAATTAATAGTTAGTGGGAAACGGGTTAAATGGTGCTCTAATTTAACGACCCCAGACAAGATATTTTGAAAAAAAAAATTTGGTTCGGCGTGTTTGTGCTCTCGATCATCTCCTAGTCCTCCTGGCGCTTCTCTGACTTTGTCGTTGTGTGTTTAGTGGCTGTAAGGGATAATGGACAGAAGAAACGTTCGAAAGATATTTGTACAAAGGGACTACTCGCGTGGAACTGGCGTGAGGTTCAGCACAGACTTCCCCAGAGAACTCACAGGGAAAGTACGTATGATTGCTTCACTTTGTGGGTGTGTCCCAGTATCACGTGACAACATGCCACATCTGTGACACAACACACTTACGTACCAGACTCCACCCTCAAAAAAGGTTATTCGGCCAGCCAACATCTTTTCTTGGCAGTGGAGTGAGTTAACAAGCTGTGTAGCGAGGCCTCTGGCCAGCCTCCCCTTTTATGGTCATCACACACAGCCACAGCATTCGTTGCTTTATTGGGATGAGTCTCTTACCAGAGGACACTCGTCATTGTCTCCAACATTTTAGAGTAGTTGTCAAAGAAAAACAAAGGCTTTATGAAGAAAGAAGTATTGTCGTAGTGTTGTTGCCTGCCTTTCCAGTTTGCCTTAGAACCTCACCATACACAACACTGGCACCGCTTCACCCTCTCTTTGAAGGTAAAGCTATAGTTGAGCTGGGTGTGCTCCAGTTACTTGCCAGTAGATAAGTTTCATGTCCTCCTAGTCTTTACATGTACAACTAGTGCTGGCTTCTCCCGTTGTTACCATGTACAGTGCCTGCCTTGAGAGACTCTGTTGAATGTGGTTCACAAAGGTTTCAAAGATAGTGTTTAATTCGGCCCTAGAGGCTTCAAAGACCCAGCCTTTGTCATCTCCTTGCCCCCTGACACATGTAGCCATGTTTCTGCGCCCATTGGAATGTACTGGAATTCTCCGCTCAGCATCATGTTTCTCTACAATTTAAGCCTCTGGCTCAAGTTTATACTTGTGTATCTCTGTGTGTATGACTCATAGAGGCACCATTGATTACTGCCACAAACATCATTTGCCCTGTCCTGTCCTCCCAGGTTGATGAGACCACGTACCGCACAACCATCGAGAATGTCAACCAGTGCTTTGACGAGGCCGAGGCGCTGGGTTGCTGCAATGTCCTGGAGGGCTGTCTGGCCTGCATGACTGGCTTTGCCCTCCACTACTGCTTCAAGACACACTACGAGAGAGTAAGCTATTGCCTGTGTGAGACTGGGGTAAACAGATCACACTGTATGTATGTTCTTGCACGGCTATTATATTTAAGTGAACCGGTAAAGCTATAGAGGTAGTTAACTTTGTTAGCCAGTGGTCGTAGCCCAAAACTTGTGTCTAAAGTAACAAGACGCCTTGACTGAGTATGTTTTGCCGCTTTATGCTGGTGTGTGTGGTTTGAGAGTGTGTACTTAGCTAACTGGTTTTCTGCCTCATTTGGCCCACGCTTGCCTTCCTGTGAATGCATGAAGTAACATCGACAATTGTGGGCCTGTTTCGCTCCCACTCTTTGTATACACTCTGTTTTTTTCCTTGTCACACGCCCTGTGACGCAGCTAGTTAATTTGGCACACCGAGTACCGACCAGGGCCCAAGAAGGAGTGAGAACTCAGTGTCGATTGGAACAGTGGCTTGGCTTAAGGGTTTTGATAAGCCGCCAGTCGTCACCTGTGCCAAATGTATTGCTCCTCGAACTTCAAGATTGATGTACAACATAATTTGATTTCCCTTTGTCACAGACCTTTGTGTTATTTGACTCTACAAAAGTATGCGCATAATGGTCCAAGTAGAGTTATCTTCTTTACTGCCTGCAGCCAAGTAGCTAGTTAGTGTGTCTTTCCCACTCAGTGCGTGCAGGATGCTGCCAAGTACATACAGCAACAGAACAGGGAAGTGTACGAGCAGAGGGGGATAATCCTGGGGGACCCAATGGACAGGGGCCTCAGATGTGTATCCACTCTTTACTCTCACTAAACTCCGTGTAGATATGTACCAACCTGTACTCGGTTTTGCCACAAACTTTAGTGCCACCCCGTACTATGTATAGCTCTGTTGAGTTTTTATGTGTTGGTTCAGTATGGCCAATAGCTAAGCTCCAGCTCCCTTAGTCATATTGCATAATAGCTATAATTATACTAGCTATATAGCTGTTTCTGTAAGGTATATATACCTTGACTCATCATCAGATTGAGGTCCAGATTATTCAAGAAGCGAGACGCAACTGAAGGAATACAACGTGCAATGATGCATATAATTCGACGACTTTCATGTTTCTTAACGTGGTGCTGTAGTGTAATCGTGCTAATGCAAACGAACGGTGCTAGTAATTGACACTCTTGCCACGTAAATTTCCTGTGATTTTTATTCTCCAATCCATAATCACAAATCTACTAAGTTTCAATAACTTTACAGTGAAAAGACTAATAGTTCATGATAGAAGTTATGTAGCTATGGTATAAATGGGAGTTAAATCCTAGGGTGTTCATCTGGTTGCTTGATACTGCAACTCTAGGCCTTCTAAACGTCACGGTCCACATCGTGAAGAACCACGCATCATGACTGGAAACTGCATGATACATACGAATATGTTACTAGTGGAATGGTAGTGCTATTTAGGTACATGCTGGACAAACCAACAACCACATGCATGTATGTAGCTATATTGATACATGTGCACAAAGGGATATACCCGAAAGGATGGCGCGAAAGGCTCCAGCAACTCGAGAGCAAACCAGTCAGGGATATATCGACATCCAGATTTCATTGCCTGTTTTATATTGACTCTATAATGTCCTCCATTATGAAAGAGATCATCCCAGGGGGCTGATGAACAGCACACTGAGAATCCGTCTGGATACGATTTGCTATTTAACAAAATAACAGGGGGGGCACTGGAGCTAGTTTAGGTATTCTTTGTAGTATGATCGATCACTCTGTACTGATAGGATACGATAGCTCCAAAGATCATGCTGAAGGGTTTCCAGAACGCAGCATGCAGCAGCCCCGCGACCACTGCACCGACTCCGCTGAAGACGGTCATCCAGTATATGTAGGAGGGCGGTTCAGCACGGTCGTTTGGGGTCTTGGGAAAAGTGAAAATGTCTCCGGCCTCATCTCTGCAAATTTTCGTGCAAAAATGCAAACCTTGAGGGCAGAGGGTCTTTTTCTTACCCGTCCTTGACCTTTTCCACCTTTTCGCTGCCGATTCCGAAGCCCTCACAATCAGGAACAAGCGCTGGGCCTTCAAGATGTGAAGATGTGGCGCAATCCTGAAGAGAATTGTCTGCAACATTGGCCTCAACTGTAAGCTATTGCCGAGCAACTCACCCTCTGCGCGAGACCTGGAAACACTTTTATGGCCATTTTACTGCTGTGTAGAAGAGGTGATGCGAAACGATGGGCCGTTGTTGTGCCCCAGCTATAAATATCCCGCTGCATTGAAACTGAGCATGCGTACTAGAACGAGAGTGCGGGGCGCATGCGCAGTAATCTTACCGCGCATTTGAGCCACAACACCTACTCCTACCGCTGAGACTCCAGTTGTCGAACGCGACAGTACACGACGCAGATGACGGGAATTAACATATTCACAGTTTCGCCATTGCGCTCGCTAGTCAGTTGTTTGTCACAGTGGCTTCTACAAGCTAAGGGGGTTCCTAAGACACGATGGCGCATGTGCGCGTGGACCTGACGGGCAAAAGATCCGTGGAAGAGCCCTTCGGGATGAGGCTACTGCTCATAGACACTCGACGTTTCGTCCGTAGCTAGTGTTCGCGCTGTCCGGTGTTGATACGCTGACGCGCCGTTTCGCGCCGCGGTAGGTTGACAAACGTTGAACCAACTTAGTTTGCCTGCTCATAAAAAATTATATCAATCAACGCGGCCAGCTGTTGCAGCACGCACGTGGGCTGCGCGAGTTGGGTCGGGTATCTATCTATACGACACCGACCTCAGATATGCTAATGCCGTTTGTACTTTTTTGGATCCAGCTAACGTCGCTTGTAAATAATCGCGAGGGTTAATTGCTAAACCTCGTGTGATTATAGCATTCGACGCACGACTTTAGCCAAACACCGCATCACTTTAGCTAAACTCTTTAGCTAAACACCGCCTCGACAGAAAAAACACGGCTACATATGTCAAGGGGCAAGATGACAAACATTGGGTAGTCTTTGAAGCTTCTAGATGAGCCACATTATACACTGTCCTTGAAACCTCTGTAAACCATATTCAACAGAGTCCTCTCAACTGAACACTGTCTCGGTGACAATTGCAGTTGCAGAAGCCAAGCACTGTAAATCAAACTTAGAAAGGACTTGAAACGTATCTACATGGCAAGCCAGTGGAGCACACCCAGCTCAACCATTCAGGGCGGGGGCAGAATAGTTGAGCAGAATAGTTGAGCAGAATAGTTGAGCAGAATAGTTGAGCTGGGTGTGCTCCACTGGCTTGCCATGTAGATACGTTTATGGTCCTTTTCTTTTTCTTTCTTTCTGCCCCTGAATATGGTTTATGCAGAGGTTCAAGACAGTGTATAATGTGGCTCATCTAGAGCTTCAAGCTACCCAATGTTTTTTCATCTTGCCTCTTGCCCCTTGACATATGTAGCCGTGTTTTTTTCTGCCTGTGGATGTAGTCACTTTTGCCAATAGTTAGAGCTGTAGTCTCATCTACAAATCTACCTTTTTTCTCACTGCAGAACCTGAATGAGAGTGATGGGCTTTATCTGATGGCTTGTTGAACACAGCCCATACGAATGTATAAATGTGAGAAACAGGCTATCAAATAATCCCAACAACGTATGTGAGCAATGTGAATTACAAGCATACACTGCCCGTGTAACTTCAGAACTGAAAATGTATAAGAGTGAAACTCTGTATGGAGATAGAGAAATGGTATGGCAAGCCAAGGGCACAAATGTCCATTGAGTTAAGTGCGGAGTTAGGGCCCTTTTCGCAGAGCATGTCAGCCGCAATGCTCCAACTGTGTGTAGAAGTTTCAGTAGCTATAGATATGACCACCATCAGCCGAGCCAAATTGTTCGAGAAAGCAGGACACAACATGAGGAATACAACAACATGCATCATTAACAGACATTTGTGTTTTTTACGTGTGCCAAATTTTCTTGTGCCCACGCCAAGACGAACAGTATACTACGTGAGCTTTGATGTTGCTTTCATCTTATATACCTTTCAGTAAAAAAAAGCAAAATGTCCGATTGAGTGAGACATGTCTCAGCAGGACTGAAAGGAAGGCATGGAGGTTTGCGTGCAGGAGTGCTACGCCATCGGACGTAAAGCCAAATTCGGACTAAAAGAGATATACTAAATGACACTGGTGGTATATATAAGACTATGACAGGAAAGTTAGGATATGGGAGTTCAAATCTGTTGCTTGCTTTGAGTTTGCAGTCAAATGTCACCTCCGCATCATCGAGAGAACCACAGCAATCATGACCGAGTCTGCATGAATATAATGCATTATGTGTGCGACTGTGAACGGTAGGTCGTATTGGTATAAATGCTGCACAAAACCAACCGCTGCAGTGTACTGAAGACTAATAATAATGTACGTAGTGGAATGGTAGGTTCTATTAGTATAAAGCTTGCACCGCCTGCAGTGTATGAATCTATAATAGATTACTAGTGGGACTGGTGGTTCTAATTAGTATATGCTGGCCCGCCTGCAGTGTATGAAGCTATAATAATATTACGTAGTGGAATAATGGTAGGTTCTATTATGTATACAACTAATGCTGGCAGGCAACCGCCTGCAGTGTATGAAGCTATATAGAATTACGTAGTGGAATGGTAGTTTGTTCTATTCTATAGGTACAGCTGGGGCAAGCCACACCACATGACGTATGATTTGTATGCTATCGATATTGATACAGAACACAAGCTTCCATGTGTCACTATACTGGAATGCCTACTCCAGACGAGGATGGCCATAAAGGCTCCAACAACTCGAGAGCAAACCAGCAGAGATTCAACATTATCATATAATTGCTGTTTATCTGACTCTGATGATGTGTCATTGTAGTAGAGGAGCATGCCCAGGGAGCTGAGGAACAGTACACTGAAGAACGCTGTCTGCTATGATCAGCTAGTTAACATAAAATAACAGGTGTAGCTATGCTATATTAGTACTACCAATTGTTCTGTACGGATCGGAGACGATAGCTCCAAAGAGCATGCGGAAGGTGTGCCAGAAGGCAGCAGCAGCAGCCCCACGACCACCGCACCGACTCTCCGCTGAAGATGGTCATCCGATACAGGTAGGAGCGGCTCAGCGCGGTCGGTGCGTACCAGCGGGAAGCGAAAATGTCGCCACGCAGCCCATATCTGCACTTTTGCATGCAACATGCAACCGGATGGCAGAGGGTCTTTTCTATTTGACTTACCGACCCTCGACATCTCCACTCTTCGCTGCGATTCCGAACCAATCACGATCAGGAACCATAGCGACTGGCCGTCAGATGATGAGACAAGCGCAATCTGAGAGAATGTCTGGCAACAATGCCTCTACGTAAGCCATTGCCGAGTCAACTCACCCTCCCGCGAGACCTGGAAACACTCTATTGCCATTTTACTGCTGTGTGGAGAGGTGATGCGATCGAAGCATGAGCTAGTTGGGCGCAATCACATCTCCCGCGCATGAAACTGGGCATGCACTGAGTGGCGTAGACAGGAAAGTCGGGTTACTGTTAGCTAAATGGGCATTTGTAGAATTTTACCCAAGCGCGCCCCCATAAAAATTGGCTTCTGGGACGTAATCTGGTGCAATTAGCTATAAGGCCAAGTAATTTCTACATAATTTTCATAGAAACTGGCGCTTCGCCACTTTGTATACGTTTTTTTTTTGTTTTTTTTTTTTTTTTTTTTTTTTCGTTTTTTGTTAACGTTTACTTTTTTTTACTTTTTACGTGTTTTTGTTGTTTTTTTTTTTTTTTTGTTTTTTTTGCGACCCGGCCTCCTCCGGTTTTTTTTCATTTGTTTTTGTTTTTTATTTTTTTTCTGTTGTTTATTGTTTATTGTTTCTACCCCCCCGCCCCCCCTTGTTTTTTTTTTGTGGTTTTTCACTTTTTATGTTCCCCCCGCGCGCGGACCCCCGCCCCCCCGCCCTGTAGCTCCTGTCCGCTCTCCAAGCGCATTTGATTCCACGCTTGCGCGCTGCTAAGCAATCCGCGCATAATAGGGGGGGCCCCCCCCCCCCCCCCCTGACTGAGCTTTGCCCGGCCCCCCCCATGCTCATGCATGGGCATTCGCAGTAAAACTACTGCGCACATTCGAGCCAACACATCCTACCGGTACCCTACCTCCCTGTCAATCGTCGCGGCTGCGTCTGGTCTCGGAGACTCGAGTGTCGACGTCGACATGGCGGGAAGAACTTCTAATCGATTCTCTTGATCATTGTATAATGTGCATGTTAATCGTCGAGGGCGGAGTAAATCACGCACAACCGGCAAATTTCGACAACTGACAATCGCTCTGACTTGACGACAGTTTGCCATTCCGCTCTGCTCTCCAAGCTCAGAGCCCTGGACGTGCAGCTGATCGTTACGTGCACCGACGACACGACCGCCGCGCAAAGAGCAGCCGCGAAGCGGTGCTGAATTCGCTGGCCAAAAGTAGAGTTTGTATCTCTGACAGGACAAGCGTCCCGAGTGTGTGTCTTCGGGGGCTGGGACATAGTGGGAACTATGGGGCGTGGTGGCATCTGTTCTGCTGTAAAGAAATGGGGTGTGTCACAAGAGAGAATGACTAAGGGATTTAGAGGGGGGGTGGTGAGTGTGAGGGTGAGGGGTGACCGTGGGGTAGATGGGGGTCAAGCGTCTGAAACACGGTGGGGTGGGGGGGGGGGGAAGTGAAGTGTGGGGACAAACAGGGGGGGGGGGGGGGGGGGGGACGCGTGGGGGGGGGCTGTTGGGTCGCGAGAGTAACTGGGGGGTAGACGGGGCGTTGTTCGTCGTAGGTGATATGAGGGGTGAGTGGGCTGGGGGGGGTAAGGCATGTGTGGGTGGGGTCGGAAGACGACGACCAGATGGCAAAGATCATCTGCTCAAGACAGGGGTGGATATCATTGCCATGGGCCATGCCAATTTTCCCCCTCTCCTGCAAGAACATCCCGGGGTTGTGAAGATGCCTCGATCAGACAATGCCGGCTCCATATACCGAGGCTATGACAACTCTACAAACACCGGCAAGAGATACAATGTCATTATGTGCCCCTATTGGGTGGGGGGAGCTGGGGTGGTGTGCTCGGGCACGGTGCGGGTGGGCTGGGGGGCACTTGAGCGTACTGCGGGGCGGGACTTGACGCATGGCAATCACCACACACCTCCACATGGTACTGGTGTGATGGGGCGCGTACCTCTTATTGCAGGCCTCAAATAGCTGGAGCCGTGCCCTGAGCTCATCGGGTCTTCTCTACTTCTTTCTGCACTGTCCTCCAATTCAATCTAAAACGAGGCCACCAGCCCTCTGTACGATACTTTGCCACCCTCCTCACAGCTCCCCTACTGCCGGGAACTTCATCAATACAACATAAATTCCAACAACAGTATTAAACAAATCTCTCAGAGTCACTAGCGATGGATATACAGTGATAGATGACCGGGAAGGCACCCCAACCCAGGTTCGCTCTCTACTGGAACAATACCGTTGTTGGTCCTAAACCAGTACAGGTGGTGGAGTGGGGTGTGTGTTGTGTGGGGTGGGTTGGTGGGGTGGGCAGCGTGGGGGGGGGGGTGCGGTGTTGTGGGGGGCTAAGTGCATAGTGCTGAATATTTACATTTTGCGGTATAAACCCATTTTGCGAATCCACAAAAAATTAAATTCATCACGCGTTTTCCGGTGGCTGATGAAAGAGTGGGGCGGATGGCCCAGCTGAATTTTGTCCGTTGAACGCAAGCCTGTTGCGTGTCTCAATATCCCAAGCGCTTCCTCAGGTATGCCGTAACCCGATCCGTATAAAATCTCTTGCCCGGATCCACCTGAGACCAGATTCTGGGTCGTGGGGGCATAACATTACTGTGAGAGCCTCGTCCCTTATCAAGTGTCTCTTACCGCTGACTTTTCTGCTAGCGCCCCAAGGCGCGTTCTCTTCCGCTCGCCTCCGCTCCTCTGGCGAAGCGACAGTCGCCGACTCCCGTCATCATATACGGACCATCGGTTCTCCTATATTGACACAGCTTGCATTAGCGTTCGCCTAACATCGAGCGAGCGGACAATCCAAGCTGCTAGTGACGGCCACACGACACACGGATGCGGGGCCAAGATAGCGGGCCAATTTTTCTGGCGGTCGCGGGGGCGAGAAGCCATCCCAATAGGAGTGTGAGCGTGCCTCAACAGCAACCTAACCAGAAGCCCGGGAAGTGTGTGTGGAGAGGGGGGGGGGGGGTGGGGGCCCTGTGGACTGGGCAAAAGACTGGTGTGGGGGTCGGTGCGGCTGGGGTGGGCGGGGTGAGGTGGTGGGTAGTGGTGATCGTGTCGGGGGAAGTGCTGCAAACTACGAAGACACTTTTGACAGAATGAACACATCATCAACAGTTCTGATCAGGTCGTCGAAATCATTCGGGTTCGCTCCCTTTGTAATTTCCCCTACCTCCTGGAAAAGTGGCCCATGTGGGGTGTGGGGGCAGTGGCGGGGGGATGTATGGGTGTGGGTGGGCGGGGGCGGGGGGGGGGGGGTCAGAACCATTGCTGGTGTGTGGCGGTCAAGGGGTCGGGGTGGGGTGGTCGCGGTGCGTGGGGGGGGTATGGACAATGGTGAAGTGACACCCCAACTGCCGAATACACGCAGAAACTTGTGTCCGTCCCTGCGTCAATCGGTCCTACTCTCCGGCAAAACTGGGCGCAGCACAGTATGGCTCACCCTCCTTTGGACAAACTGTTCGGGGTATGAAACTTGCCTCCAAAGATAGTCCATGAACTGGTGACTGCCTCAAAATGGGCTGAGTATCGGTCTGACTCTGAGCACACTTCTCTCTGGTGTCACAAGCGGGGGGGGATCCGTGTCACCGGGGGGGGGGGGGGGGGGGGGGGGGGGGGGCTTGGGGTGGGGGGGGTGGTGGGTGGGTGGGGGGGGGGGGGGGGGGGTGACCTGGTTCGGGCAGTGCTGGTGGGTAACAGTGAGGTTGTGGGGTGGGGGGCTCTGCCGGGGTGGGGGGGGCGACACAGGTGTGTGGCATGCCGGGGCGGGAGGTGGGGGGTGTCCTCCTACTCCTTCAACTGCGGGTGGGGGCGGGGGGCGCGTGTGTGGGTCGGGGGACCGGGGGGTGTGGGGGGGGGGGGTGGGGGGGGGGTGGTGTGGGGGGGGTGGGGGGGTGGGGGTGGTGTGGGGGGGGGGGTGGGTGTGGTGGGGGGGTGGGGGGGGGGGGGGGGGGGGTTGGGGGGGGGGGGGGGGGGGGGGGTGGGGGGGTGGTGGGGGGGGGGGTGGGGGGGGGGGTGGGGGGGGGGTTCGGGGGGGGGGGGAGGGGGTTGGCCCGGGGGTGGGGGCTGTCGAAAGAATGGCCGGGATGTCGGCCGGGGCTTATGCGGGGGTGGGTTGCGGTGGGGGCGCAACTGGAAAGACGCCCGCACAAATTTGACACTATGGGTGCTGCAGGGCACTAGGGGCCCTCAATTGGTGGAAAACCCGCGGGTCTCAATAGAATTCACACATATTTGACCCGATGTCCTATGTCCAGGGTGCCCCATACAACCAAGGACTAAAAGATACATGACATCCTAAAAGCGCTGGGGGGAGCGAGCTGGGGTGGGGGGGGGGGGAGGGGATAGCTGGGGCACATAAACACCTCTCCGTGTGCGCATAGCGATATTGCACAATGCGGGGGGTCGGGGGGGATGGTGCAGTGTTGATAGTTAGCGCAGTGTGTTGTGTGATGATGGTGTTGCGTGGGTTCTGCATACAAAGTCTCCAGATTGAAGGCGCGGTGGAGGGTGGTTGCGGGGTGGGTTTTTCGAGTGTCACGAAGAGGGGGGTCAAGATTATTAGTGTCAACTAGATGTTTTGGAGTGAGAATAATTACCTCCTATTCCAAAACCATAGCCCTACATTCTGTGTTACGTCATCAGAAAGCATCCACCTGCATACTAGGCCTCCTTAGAACACATAAGTACCAACTTAGACTATAACTATAATAGAACGAATTGTTTGGCAAGTGAGAGTTCATTTAAGAGTGACATCAATTTTTTCTAGTTAGTGCAGCATTGAAAAAAGAATGCATGTATATACATAATGTGGTGAGTGTAAGACTGTGGGACAAACGATAATCACGCGGGGGAGGGGGGGGGGGAGGACGGGGTTGGGGGGGGGGGGGGTGGAGGGGGAGGTGGGGGGGGGGGTGGGGGGGGGTGGGGGGGTGGGGTGGTGGTGGGTGGTAGTGGGTGTGGTGGGGGTGGGGGTGGGGGGTGGGGGGGGTGGGGGGTGGTGTGGGGGGGGGGGTGTGGGGTGTGGGGTGGGGTGGGTTGGGTGGGGGGGGGTGGGGGGGTGTGTTGGGGGGGGGGGGGGGGGTGTTGGGGAGGGGGGGGGGGGGGGGGGGGGGTGGGGGGTGGGGGGGGGGGGGGGGGGTGTGGGGGGTGGGGGGGGGGGGGGGGGGGGGGGGGGGGGGGGGGGGGTGGTTGGGGGGGGGGGTGGGGGGTGGGGGGGGGTGTGGGTGGGTGGTGTGGGGGGGGGGGGGGGGGGGGGGGGGGGGTGGGGGGGGGGGGTGGGGGGGGGGGGGGGGGGGGGGGAGGGGGGGGGGGGGGGGGGGGGGGGGGGGGGGGGGGGGGGGGGGGGTGGGGGGGGGGGGGCGGGGGGGGGGGGGGGGGGGGGGGGGGGGGGGGGGGGGGGGGGGGGGGGGGGGGGGGGGGGGGGGGGGGGGGGGGGGCGGGGGGGGGGGGGTGGGGGGGGGGGTGGGGGGGGGGGGGGGGGGGGAGGGGGGGGGAGGGGGGGGGGGGGGGGGGGGGGGGGGGGGGGGGTGGGGTGGGGGGGGGGGGGAGGGGGGGGGGGGGGGGGGGGGGGGGGGGGGGGGGGGGGGGTGGGGGGGGGGGGGGAGACTCACCCCTCATCTTCTTCTTTCCCATCTTCTATATATAATTATACAGGCTTCAGTGCCATTTACTACAACCACCCACTAGTTTCCTTACGCTACATGATCGTCCACAAAACATTCAAAAAGAGACTAAGCCTGATTTGTTTAACGAGGTGAATAGCAATACTGGTAGACAAATCTTAAACAAAAAACTCTAATACCACAGTTTTCCAGATAGAAGGTTCTGATCTTTTTTACTTTAACCTCACGACTTCGCCACCTTCTTCTTCTCGCAGCGGCGGAAGACTCTCTCCTGGCCGCAAGAGGCAGTGGAGTGAGCCAGAACCTGGCAGAGTAGAGACAAACAGGCAGAAGGATTGACGACGTGTATGGCGACAAGGACAACTGACCAGCACCAACCGCAGCCGCAGACACCCTGGTCTGTTCATAATCAATAAGACAGTATATAGGGGCGCCCCCCGGAATTTGTCGCCACCAGCAGCGAAGTATATCCTGCTGAACACGGAGTAAGTGATGGCAAACAGGACGGGTAGACGAAATGAGATCCTCACTGAACTCCAGCGAAGACACATCAATCAGAGCTAGTGACGGCATTGCCTAGATGAGTATGGATCTCACCAACTTGGTTTCAACCACAAACATTCGGGTGTGAGAGAAGGGCCCAAGTAGAGAATGCTCGCTGCTATTGCCAGTGTTAACAACTGCGCAATGGAGAAGAGCACCCACTGAAATCTTTGGTACAACTGCTAGCATCTGCCCTCCCGGCCACAGCACCCGACAGAAACATCAAGTCATCGATGTGTGGTATTGGGGACTTCAGCAAGCTCGTGCTAGTGGCTGTGTTGCCAGCATGGCTTGGGTGGAGGTAGACTAGGGCCACCTTCACTGTAGCTGAAACTGCTGAGACGATGAGGTAGGCATTCCACATGAGGTAGCACCAGTTAGTGAGGAAGATGAAGTACTTGACTCCACCATTGGTCTCGAGAAGGCCACTGGGTACCAGCCAGCCAAAGAAGTAAGCAGCCATGGCCCACCGGAACACCAGGTAGATCCATTGGTACTTGATCTCATTCGGTAGCCACTGCAGAGAGTATTGCACCGAAGTAGCTAGCTATGTAGCTAGCTATTGTATATTTTGTACACATTGCTTGTCTACTCACCGGGGAGAAAGCGAACGGCTTCCAGTCGCGGTAAGTCAGCCAGAAACGAGAGTAGTGAAACTCCCAGTACATGAATCGAGCGCAGCCATTCGTCGGCTCGCGGAGAGGCATCCCTTCCACACGTCGCGCGGCTCAAGATTGTCGAGAGAGGTGTCGGCAGGAAGAAGGCGCATGAGAGGTATTTGATAATTGACATGTGAGAATTCATCACAAATTGTCCAGGATCAACATTGGCTGTCAGCAGCCATGGTGTCTTTCCACGTGGAAGGCCTCCCTGGCCTCAGCTCTATACCATCATGCTCTGATAGTCTATAATACGCCCAGCAGCAAAAAAGACATACGCACTTAGTCTGTTGCTGTGTGTTGCTGTGAATAACGTTTCATATTATGGCTCAGCTTAACCTACAGTCTACTTGCAGACGTGGTGAAAGCACTGGTCAGTTACATACAATGTTACTGATATTGAATAATCACTGATGATTTGCTACAGTTTGGCCCTAGGAGGAGCTATTTGGCTATGAAGGCTGCCTGCAGCAGTCTGCCCAGCCATCTCTTTCCACCAGGAAGGCCTCTCCAGGCTCCCTGGCCTCGTCACCATTGCCTGGAACAACCTCTCGTACACCTGCAGCATAGAAAATAAATTGGAAATGAGCACATGGATTTTGTTAGTATCAAGGCACCTGTCACTGCTGTGACCAATAGGGATGAGATGAGTGAAGTCAGTAAGGAGCTAATCACAGACGGGTACGCGCCAGTGACACTGGCTCATCTTTCGAACTGATGCAGCAGAACATCATTCCCTACCTGGAGATGCAAGAGCTATGTATATACCGTTGGGCTGCGCGGCAGAAGTGGAGCACTGAATGCGGGTTTGAGCTAGGGCTGAGTTCATCTCCTGGACTAGTGGAAATAACCACCTGTGCAATATATATATACACTATCCAACCTGCACAATTCACTGTAGCTACAAAAGGTAGCGGTTGAAGGTTCGCATATTAATAGTTACAATGCGACTGAGCTGGGGTGCTGTGTCCGTATAGTACGTACCCTCATAGAGAACGCGGAGTGTTTGTGGAGACACCACACACTGTAGAGATTCCCAGCCGCAAGGACCGAGTACAGGCCTCCCCTCTTGCCTCGCTCCCTCCACAACTCTGCAAACACCCCCCCCCCACCAAACCAACACCCCACCGCAAGTAACTAACCAGGAACACCCAGACTCAGAGTATGGAATAGAACCCTGGCTCTCCCTCCCTCGCAATGAATCCATTCTGTGGGGGACAAGAGAGAGAGAAGAGAGAGAGAGTTGACAAATGAAGACACTAGAAGATCCACCTGACTGACCTTCTCCTAGAATAGCTCTTGCTCTAGTCTGTGGTGGCTCTCCACAAGAGATGCACACCAGCCACTCATACACTGTCCAGCACATCTGCAGCAATTCCAAGTCACACTCTGCGGAAGAGAAACACAAATTTCTTTGCAGGATCATTTAAAGCTTCGGGTCTTCAAATAGTCCTTGTATCCCTAGTTAAAACACTTACCGGGGGGGCCGGGGGGGGGGGGGGGGAGCCATTTTCCTCTCACTATCAGATTCACTGAGCTGCCAGATATTATGCCCTGGGCCCGGAACTGTACAGGTGGGTGCTAAGCTGCTGTTATATCCAGTTGTGGGTGAGATTAAGTTGGGTGTGGTGATTGAGGGGAGGTAAAAGTCGTCTCCGGTGGAGAACAGTCTGGGGTAGGGGGGCTGTCCGACAAAGTGTGTCCCACGGGGGTCGGGGTGGGGAGGGGTCCCGATGGAGAGCTGACAACATCCTCCTGCACAACATCAAAAAACAGACGCTAAGGGAGAGCTCAGTTTTCTCTCGTTGGGGTGGCTGCTGAGGCGGGCAGGGGGGGGGGGGTCCGGGGGGTGGGGCTGCCGGGGGGGGGAGGAGATGGGGGTCAAAATCTCAACCACCGGCCGGGGATCTTGTCATGAGGATAGAGAGTAGGTTATGGGGGGTGTGTGATTGGTCTCTGGTAGGGGAGAAATGGTTGTTGCTCGCTCGTAGTCGAGATTGGGGTCACCGTTTGTCATCCCTCAAGACCCCCAATGCTATTTACTAAACACACACACACCACACCAAGGATCTACACCCCTATACGGTAGGGGACCCACGTAACGCTACCGGACACACTATGCCCCGTACGAGGGGGAGGGTGGGCTAGGGCAGGGGGTAGAGCAGCA
>CASHTH010002703.1:0-33494 GCA_030341885.1 Geodia barretti | reverse complement strand
TATCATCTGTTTTATTTTTTTTAAATTATTATTATTGCTTTACAACGCAGTTTATACAAGGACGATGTAAAGATAGTGGTAATGAGAATAATTATAAAGACTGTGTTGAGGGACTGCAGGCAAAGAGCCAGCATCCGAGAAAACATAACCAACACACAAATACATACATTAGTGTATTATAATGAATTACTGCTAAAGTGCATGTTGACAGGTAGTGAAGAGCATTTGTAACACAGACATAAATAGTGATAGGAGCATTCGTCATTGGGATTGAAATGGGAGATGAAATGGTCCCAGAAGTAATTGTGAAGTTTGGATTTGATTGAAGAGAGATGAAGACTAATATCCAGAGGAGGGAGAGAGTTCCATAATCGAGGCATGCGATTGAAGTAAAATATTTTTTCATTATAGTTTCTGGAAACTGTGTGTTTAAGCTTAAAATTGGAGCTTGAGCGAGTATGATGAGCACTGAACTGCACAAAATCGAAAATGTTGAAGTGGTCCGATGGATACCTCATAGACTTGATGAAAAATATTATGTCAGCAATTTCTAGTTCCATCATCAAAGGTAACAGTTTAAGATGAATTAAACGATTTCGATAGTCCATAGAAGTATCATTCACTATGAACTTAGTCGCCCTTCTCTTCTTATCATTTGTTTTCGTTTTTTATGGAGCCTGTGTCTTAGGATACACGCATGTCCACCTGCACTAGGAGTTTATCTTTCCCATTGCAACTCTACTACGTAGTGGCTCAATTCATACAGAGATGATCCGTTGGTTTGAAGAGCATGCTGTACTTTTGTCAAAATGTGTTGTAAGTGGCTGAGGTTCTCATGATTGGGTTTTAATAGGTGCATGCATGTGTGTTGTGGTTTTGCAAAACAGCAGAAGCTCAACAGCCAGTTGATTCACAGTACCATGCATGCAGCCATCTGGCATTCTGATGTGATTATTGCACTTTAGTAAGACCCTGAGTATGATTGTATAGTGAGATGTTAGTTGCCACTCCTGTGCATATTATACACCTGTTTATTCCTAAATTCTGAGAGAGGGGCAGCTTTTTATTGTGTAACCTGTGGTAACCTGGTTCACCATTAACCTAATTAACTTTCCAAGCACTTTGTAAACTGATACCTTCCTCTGTAACTGGTTAATAGGTGCTGCTGTGTATACAAAGGCTCTAAGACATCCTCCATATGGTGCTCATTTGCTCAGTACAAACTGTGTGCTTTGTCAATTGCTAAGTCTAGGTACATGTATATAGGCTGTGAGCCAGTTCAAATTAGCACTCAAAGTTGGGGTCAGTTCTCTATGTACCCAAACAGAAGTTCCTGGTAAAGATGAGGACAGATTCAGCACACCTGCTCTCTCATACTTCATCTATAGTTGTAGACATCATAGCATGTGGTGTGCATGAGAATAACAATATTTTCCCTGCACCTTGCCCTTTACTGAAAGCTAGGCATTGGAGTACCATAGGCTCTAGAACAAGTGCATTACCAGTCTGTCCATACTCCTTTGTTAGAAAGCTCTTATGCACGTTAAGTATACAAGTAACTGGCTCTGACTACAGCCAACCATACAGAAGCCCTACCAAAACGACCTTTGGTCTGTGTTTCCAATTTTGGTTCCCAAAGCCAACTATTTACCTCTTATCCTCTGCTCCCTTCTCTTCCTCCCTCCCTCCCTCCACTAACCTCAGCTGGGTTGAGGGATGCATTCTTTGAGACCACGTTCCAGCAGATGTTTGTGGAGGGCCGCAGGTCTGGTAGAGATGACCTACTCTTCTACGTCAAGTATGACGTCAATGAAGACAAGGACACAGTCGACGTGTTGAGGAGTGACTCTAGGACACTGCCTACGTGAGTTGCTAATTTTGTTGAAAAGGTTTCTTCCTAAACATAGCAAACGAGGAGACAGTGTTTGGGTGTTTTATATGTCAATTCATTAGTTTGCCTATTAGATACATATAGCTTAGAAACATTTCTGAGCAGCTATTACTGTTTTACGTGTGCATCCTGGGTGTAGTTGACTTGTTTGCCTTGCCTTTCTACCTCGTTACTAAGACATGCATATACTCAGTTTGGAGTTGGGCAACTTTGGTGGTTTAATTACCCTGGTCTGCTCCTACTTACTGAGTGAGAATATATGGCACAGTGGCTTTAGGTATGCCTTTGTCTTGTGTTGTGTTGAAGATTTGAACCCCTATGTACCAGCTGAGTTGCCCTGGTAGCTCAGTTGGCAGAGCGCTCGCCTAGACTGCAGAGTGTAGGGCAGCTCTTTTTCCCTTGAAAAAAGAGTTGTCCTGGGTGTAGTTGACTTGTTTGCTTTAATTGCCTTGCCTTTTTGCCTCGTTTTGGTCACATGCTAGTAAATGGTACAGACTTGGGCTGCCCGTGAGATAGGCAAGCACATCATCTTTTAGAGCAAGTGTCACTGGATTGAGCCATGCCAGCCAAGTACAGGTCTTCTCCTCACAATAACTAGAGTCAGAACAGGTGGCAACATTCCCGTTTGTTACTAATTATGTGTACGTGGTAGAAATTATACATGTACTTGTTGCATCAGCGGGCCTGTTACTTACATACCACCAAGAGTGCCAATCCTAATGAACATACCTTAGTTTATACATAATGTACTTACTACATGATGTAGGACGTCTTGTGTAGTGCACAATGCAATAAGTGTATATAGTTTGTGAATGCTAGGAAATAGACATATGATCATAGGGGAAGGCATCCTCAGTTGGCATTACTCCACTCCACCAATATAGCTAGCTGTAGGAGTCCAGTACATAGCAGGAGGGTGGTGTATTGAGGGTGTCCCTATCATCAAAGAGCTGGCCGTCCTTTGTGTGAATGGAAATGTATGATCAAAGCCCTCTACACCTTCCTGGCCCTCTTCTTTGGCAGAGTTACCAGGTTTCCATTATACTCTCAACATGCTACGACACGACCTACCCTTTTCTCTGTATATTATAATTATACATACCCTTGTGGTACTGTTACCCCCTTCTTCATGTGTACATATAATAGCTACAGAGACCTTTGACACTCTTTTAAGGCCTGAACAGCGTCTCAGTTATCTATGTTCAGGAGAATAGTATGTTTATGCATACAGGGAAGACGGGTTAAAGATGACTAGTTAAAGATGGCTAGCCTACTTACATATTACATGTATATCACTACTTGATACATCTCTGTGTGTACTAGACAACAAGCAAACCAAAGGGACCTAACAACATGCTTCTCCTGGACAGTTTTCCTCGGCTGAATAGAGGAAATGGTTGGTAGAAATCAGCAGCCACTCAATTATAGAATATTCTTGTCGTTATTTACTTCACTATAGTATGATGCCTCACTATAAACCAAAGAAGACACAACTTTCCCTCTCGTCATACGGACCAATACTACAGTCTCTCTCTCCACTGTAGCCATTGCACATACCGTAATGTGTTCATACGTGATTGTAAATAGACGTGAAACATGCACAAAAAATTAAACTGGTGACTTAGCTTGCCAAGCGTTTGTTCTAATGTAGAGAGTAGCTTCCAGTGAGATTGATCATTTCCCAGTATTATCTCCCATCCTCTCTCCCCTCTCATGACATATATACACAGTCCTGTGGGAATACAATGCTCCAAACGGCGTCCCTCCATTCATTGCCAAGTCTTGTGTCTCCAGCATGCAGTCCATTGTCATGTACTGTACACCCTACGCTGTCTGCACTACTGTCTGTGAAATTTCACAGACAGTAGCACGGAAACTAAACAGCTCACACTTTTGAGCAGGCCATACGCGTGGCAACTTTGTTGCTTCAACAAAAGTTGCAGCAACTTCCAAAGTATTGGTATGGGAAGGCCAGACAAGTAGTTGTCAGAAATGCAGAAAAGCCACATATTTCTGGTAACTAGTTGCCTGGGCCAATTGTATCAATACACTTTAAGTTGCTGCAACTTTTGGTGAAGCAACAAAGTTGCCGCGTGTATGGCCTGTTTTACATGGAGACAGAAGAAAACCTGAGAGAGGGAGGGGAGAGCTTCTGAAGGGCTCCAAAACCTTTATACAAACAAAACACATTGACATAGACCAAGGCTTGTTGACTGCAGGGGCTTTGTACATGTACATATGTAAGACCATCTTTATCGTAATCCTTAATATTCACTCATTCACGTAACTGAAATTTTGCAATTGTTGCTGCATGTGCCAGTAAGTCTCGCATCGCCAAAAATTCATTGCATTTGTTCAAGTTAGTTAACTAGTTTCCTCACATTGATTCCTGTTGGACTGACTTTTTCTTTGTGAAGGTTGGTCTTCTCTCATCTCCTCTGGAGGTAGCTGCTGGAAAAGGTCACACAGAGATTGTGGAGAAACTGATATCAGTTGGAGCTGTCATCAACTACCAGGACAATGTATGAGAACTGCAGACTGTTAGAGAACCTCACCTCTATTCTCTCTCTTCTGCGTTCCAAAAATTATTGCGAGTAACTTCTGCCCTTTAAAACTGAGGGGTCAAAGGTCACTCAGAGTTTTGTGTTGGTGGTGAACAAGGCAACCAATTACGTACATGTTTGTGTTACTCTATAGACATTCTCTTTTTTAAAGCCTTGTTTTATAGTGAGTTCTGAAATCTGATTGGTTAATCAGAGGATTGCTATCGTCCTTACACTATTCCTATGAAAAACGACTAATTGAAATCCTTCCCCACCCAGCCAGCATATAGCACTTTAATCTATTAGCGTTCACCTGAGCCCAGCAAGTGTTTTTTTTTGTTGATACCACACTCATCCTTTAATTAGGCTTACTTTTCTTGTGGGACATAATATGACTAACTTTTGACTAATAAGGTTTAATGCGCAGGACTCCATTGATATTAGCGCTTTTACAATTGGTTGTATAATAAAGGAGATGTGACAATTTTTGAGGGCTCAGCTGAAGTGAATACCTTACCACATCTCTAAGTGTTTCCTTGCCTTGGTCAATCAGTCAGAGAGCCAGAACTGGTCTTGCTAGCACCAACTCACTGCTCCACCTGTCACCATGAGCAGATCTGGCTGCGCTCTTCGATGCCTGACCGAGGCTGTACCTCTTGTACTGGCTGTACCTAACGTCTCCTTATCCCTCTGCACGCATGCGCAGCTAGGGTTACTGTACTCAATATACCTGTGAGGTAGCTATGAGAAACCAACAGAACCATCTGTCACCATGAGGAGATCTGGGTGTCCCCATCATGTGCTTGTCACTTTTTCATTCCTGCAGTCTTTTTATGGTGTATTATGGAGATGGATGTTCTCCTATTACTAACAATAATGTCTTCCTCTTTCTAGGATGGAGCAACTCCACTCTTGATGGCCAGTCAAAATGGACACCTGGAGGTAGTTAGACTCCTGCTGATGTCTGGAGCTGATCTTCCTTATAGGGTATAAGGAAAATGACCTTTAATTAATGGTCGCATCTTGGTTTGAATGTGTTGTTATGTACTTTTAGGAGGTAGGGGGGTTGTCATGTATATAGTTGTGTGTGGCTTTGCTGTGTACTTACACAGCATGGCCAGGCCTATCAATTGGCGGTACTCTCTGCACATGTGTAGTGTGCATGTACTGCAGGCTTCTCACACATATTATATGAGCACTCCTGTGCATACAATTTAGTGCTGCAATAATGTGTGACTGTCTCTCATTTAGTCAATGAGTGTAATTTTCCCTCACCTCTCAGGATGGACGTACAGCCATGAGTGTCGCAAGAGCCAAAGGTCATCAGCAAATAGTCAAACTTTCTACAGCAGTACTAAGTTAAACTAATCTCTAGAGCTAGCTGCCTAACGCTGTAGCTTAGTTCTATACTATGTACACCAGAGATCACCAATTTTCAAACTTTTGTAGCATTTAGTAAACTACTCTACTTTACACTGCGGCTCAGTTCATTTCTATTATTGCATACAACTTATTATCATCTATTACCTCAGTTTTACAGCTGTTCATACTCTTTTGATTTATAATAATTATTTATGTCATTTTAATAGTTACGACTGCTCTCTTCTATGTCACGATGGTCACGGTATAATTGTATGTAGTTTGCTACACCATCACAGATTAACGCAATGTTAAGACAAGATACACTCGACACTCACACAGTGTGCAACAACAGTTACAGTGTCAGTGACGAATGTACTAGCATTCTAGAAGAGGTGGTTCCAAGCACACCAGGAACTTTTCCTGTATCCACTTTCAGGCGAACCCGTGCTTTGCGTAGTAGCAAAACTGACAAGCAATACATTATGATAGAGACAAATAATGTGCTAACTAGGTAAAGCTAATACCCAGAGTGATAAAACTTGTATACACATGCAACCCATCATTAGTATCAAAATACAAGTTTGTAACCAACAACAAACAGCCTCAGGCAATAAAAACTTGAAAATGGTGTTTGTGCCTATAGTTGGTCCTCTAACAATGAAACTTGGTACACTGATGTACCATGATGAGAGTTCATCAAAATATAAATTACAAGTTTGTAAACAACAACAAACAGCCTCAAGCAATAAAACTTGTAAATGGTGTTTGTGCCTCTGACTTGCTTATGGTTGGGTCCTCTAACAATCAAACTTGGTACACTGATGTACCATGATAAGAGTTCATTGAAACAGAAATTACAAGTTTGTAAACAACAACAAACAGCCTCAGGCAATAAGTACTTGTAAAATATGTTTGTGCCTCTAACTTGCTTATGGTTGGTCCACTAACAATGAAACTTGGTACACTGATGTACCGTGATGAGTGTTCATTGAAGCAGAAATTACAAGCTTGTAAACAACAACAAACAGCCTCAGGCAATAAAAACTTACATATGGTGTTTGTTCCTATAAATTGCTTGTGGTTGATCCTCTAACAATGAAAACTTGGTACACTGATTCACCATGATAAAGAGAAACAGAAATTACAAGGTTGTAAACAACAACAAACAGCCTCAGGCAAAAAAGACTAAATGGTGTCAGTGCCTATAACTTGCTTATGATGGGTCCTCTCACAATGAAACTTGGTGCACTGATGTAATGTGAATGACGCAAAACGTCTGAGGCGATAGGTTAAGGCCAATAATGTTACTTTTTTTATGGGCTTATGCCCAAATATATCCCAATAAAAAGAAAGGCAGACAAGATAGGGATGGTGTTCATGGAAGCACAGAGATGCTAGCGAGGAGTTTTATTGCACACCATGCATGTGAATGCAGTAAAAAAGGAAAGGAGACAAGTAAATAAAATATTCTTCGAATTAAAAAAGTGTGGAATATAGGGATGCCACAAAAAGTAAGGAGACAAGACAGGGATGACCTAGTGAACATGATGCAGTAGTACAATGGATGATGGCTACATACTTTGAACTGACATCGCTTGCTCGTATAAAATTTCCTCCACACGAGCCCTATATTGTCGCCACCTTTACTGTTTGTTTAGTGAAGTGGGAGGGCAAGTGAAATGCGAGGATGGTGAAAGGATTCTGTATGTAGATGGTCAAGAACTCAGCATTGTAAAACTGGTTAGTTGAGCAACTTAATGTAGAAGTCTTAGACTCCACACACTGCAGTCACAACTGAAAACCGAGCAGATGACCTGTCTAATGTGCTTATGAAATATCGTAGCTGTGCATCATACAAGGGAGACTTCGCGACAATATAGGGCTCGTGTGGAGGAAGTTTTATATATACGAGCAAGCGATGTCAGTTCAAAGTATGTAGCCATCATCCATTGTAACGACTGCATCAAGTTCATTAGGTCATCCCTGTCTTGTCTCCTTACTTTTCATGGCATCCCTATATTCCACTGTTTTTTAATTGGAAGAATTTTTCTTTACTTGTTATTATAGCGCTCAAGCAGAGAACCAAATTTTATCCTCCCACAACTCACTGCCACTATATCCCCAAGTGCAAAGGATTGGGGATGATATCCTGGAATTATCAAGCTACTGGAAATGCTCAAGCTTCCCCTGCAGGTCCACTAGAAAAAATTGCTCCTTAATTATTATGCAGGACACTCCCACAAAACTGTAATAATTATCACCACACAACGGGAGCTTCTTATTTATTGTGTCCCCTCCCTCTAAGCCTCTTACAAGGTGACAGCTTATCCAATCTTCAAACTTTCTACTCTGACTGAACACAGAAAGCCCCACTGATTTTATTTCTTGATGTACCTGTCAGCAGTCTAAGCTCTACCACAGTTGCAGAAATTACACTTTTTGATTCGTTGGTGTATTTTAGTCACACATGGGTACTCTTGCAGAAGCTATAGTGCTGGTCCTAACTGCTTCATGCTACAGATTGCATCAGGTGATTGTCAGCTTACACCATTCATTGTCATCAATCAATCCCAGTCTCTTTTTTGGAGCATAGATTTTTCCTTCATGTGTGTACACATCGCTAGCAGCCAAAACCCAATGCTGGCTATATCCAGGAGTGATTACTACCTTAACTAAATTGATCAACTGCAGAACAGCACTCCCTGCTGCAGACTGCATAATTGTTTATTGCCGAGCGCGTTAGCGTGAGGCAACTACTCGGGGTTGTATTCTCGCTGTGTCGGCCACGCTTTCAACTTCCGTCATTCGTAGGAAGTCTAGCTTCCGCCGTGCGCGCGCGCAGATTCTTAGGAAGTCTGGCTTCGCGCGCAGTAGGTAGAGCGCGCGCACGAGCGGCCTCAGTCGGACTGCATTGGATGGCAGGCGCGAGGCAAAATATGCGCGTGCTGAAGGTCTGGTTATGATATACACCAGCAGCCTAATCAATTTTAAATAGGAGGCTGAATGAGTTTGGCCTGAACAAAACGTAACAAATGTCGAAATGATCAGATGGCTCCTTCAAGGACTTAATGAAGAATAGTATAATTATGATTAATTTCAAGGTCGATCATTAGTGGCAGCAGTTGAAGGTCAAGCAATCGAAGGCGATAGTTATAATCATAGTTGTTAAGTGGCCCGTCTCTGTACATTTTCCAGTGCTTTATATCAGTCAGAAGGTGATGAGGATGCCACATGGGTGAGCAGTACAGTAGTTTTGATCGAATGATGGATATTATACAGATCTTTCTTAGCCCAGGGGCAGTAAATGGACGAGAAGACTCTTCTAAGTACTTTACTTAGCCATAATAATATAGACACATGATGTCCTCGGTCAGGAGTCAACACAACACCTAGATCGGTATGAGCTGTTTTCCCTTAGCAGTTGGGTTTTGTTCAGATGATAGGAGAAGGAGAATTGAGAGTGACAGTGTCAAAGAATGAACAGAGAGAACAGAGCATTTTTTTATCACGGCAGACTCGAGGTAGTGCCCCATTGAGCTAGTCTATTTAGATCATCTTGTAGACGCATACAGTCAGAAAAGTTGAAAATGGATTTGGAACATTTTGCATCATCGGCAAACGACAGGACCTTAGAAGACAACACAACTTCAGGGAGGTCATTAATGTAGATAGAGGGCCAAGGATGCTGCCTTGTGGAACACCAGAGATCACAGGGAGAGCGGTTCATGTGTTAGAATTGATAGAGATAGCTACATTGGCTTCAGTTTGGTATGCAAGCAGCCACTTCGAAGCATTACCAGCTATACCAATGTGCCATAACTTGGATAGGATCTCGTTATGGGCAACAGAATCTAAGCCTTTCTTGAAATGCAAGTACATGATATCAGATTCAAGAGACTTTCTGGAGGATCAAAAATTAAGTTGAAAAGTAAGAGTAACTGGTGCAGGGTAGAATGATACAGCATGAAGCAAAACTGGTGATTGGATATTTAGTTGTTCATGAATCAGAGGATTTGGTTGAAAACTATCTTTTCTAATACCTTGGGAGAAACACACAGGAGGGATATAGCGTGGTCAGTAATTTTGAACAAGGCACCTGTCACATGATTTAAAAATAAGCTTTATTTGATGCATGCACCATTCGGCAGGGATGTAAGGCTGAGAGTGCCTGAGGCTAAATACTGATGGTGAAGAGGCTAAAGTAGGAGCACAGAGCTTAAGTAACTTAGCACCAATTCCATCACAGCCTGCAGCCTTAGAAGGATTGAGAGATGTTAATGTTTGGAGATACTTCTTCTTCCGTAATAGATATGCCACTAAGGTTAGGATTGATATTAGGCAATTCTTGAGGGTCTGGGCGACTCAAAAGAAAATAGAGTAGAAGTATTATTATACCTGTTACAAACATTGGCATTCTCTTGATCAGATTCAGCAGAAATGCCATTAAAAAGAACAGTGGTAGCTAGCGACATTGTTCTGGCCAGTAAAATTACGAACATATCTGAACAGTTTGGAAACTGGGACGTTGCCTGACGAAATATGTAGCTGCAACTGTTTCTCAATCTTTTATGACCTGAGAGGAGAGGGTTGAGACTTGGACTTCCTGCGGAAGGTATTAAGACAGTTGATCTGGTGAGGAATAGAGGGATCAAACCACTGAGGGTCTTGTCGAGAACGCAAACGAGTCTTGGGAATATACAAGCACATGGCATGATATAGAACAGACCTAATCATTAACCAGATGAACTATTGGTACTGCAAAAACAAACAGAAAATTCAACATCCATAAGAAAAGATCAGTTACTGTCATATTCAGCTTTGGAAAGTCAAATACATATCTAGACTTGTGTTTAGCTATAGGAGGATTACAGAGTGGAACAAAACTGATGATAAAGTGATCGGATGAAATTGATTGAACTGGGATAACAGCTAAATCAGAAATGTTGACACCTGGGCTAGTTTAGATCAAGCGTATTGCCCAGTATTATGGGTAGGGACCAAAACATGCTGAGTTAAGTTATTGTGAAAGATAAAGTCACAGTATATGTAATTAGATAAAGAAGATGTACAGGTTAAAGATGATCAACAAATATCGGGGAAATTGAAATCACCTACTAACAATGATACGATACATTTGCGAACAAACAAGCTCGGAGAGATACTGGATTGCAGAAAGAAGATAATAGATAGGGTTGGTTTTATTGCTCCGCGGAAGGAGTAACAGGGACGCTATCAGTACAAAAAAGGGGAGTAGAATGAGGCATTGAATCACCTACTACAGTAGGTTGTGTGTCAGGTGTAGATACAGGTATAATTATACAGGTGATACAGAGTGGGATGTTAAGGATGTTGGTTTGGACAAGGTTTGAGACCCGAGGTTGTTAGGGTGACCATTAACAGGTGTGTTCTGGACAGGTCTGTTGCTAGTGAGCACAAACCCAGATTGAGAATAGGTACCATATTCAAAATTGTTTGACAAAAATTCGCTTCGGGACACCAGAACTGATTAGATTCCATCTATGTTTTGTTATCTCTTTTGGATGTTGTAACTTCCTTGTTTCCTGGATGTATAAGTTACAGACAGGTTGGGAATTCACTCGGCTAAAGGCGTGCTTGAGAGATAATGGGATGTATATTCTTTATTGCGTAGGTCCAAGCTGTTCCATGTTATCAACAGGATAAGTCCAAATTCAAGCTAATAATGAAAAGCACTGAAGAGCAAACCCTCGGCGTGCGGCACCTCTAATTGCCATCTCACCTCAGATGAACAAAGGGAAACAGATCTTCGGTTTCTTAACCACTTCCCAGCATAGGCTGCCTGCCCGAGTGGATCAGATCATGACATCGTCTGCCTACACTCCATCATGAAAGAACATCTTGAAGACAGTCTGCTACCACAATGCCACCCCATGAAGAAGTAGCAGTGGAGGTGGCAAACTAAGATATGAAATCAACAATCTTAAGTCACAACGACCACACTTGGCTCCAAAGCAGCCTGGTTGAGATCCAACTCAAAGTCGACAGCCACCTCACGTTGAAGGAAACAGCATGAAACTGCCGTTGCTTATTGAAGGCTCTACATACATTTAGCAGCTAGCTGAAGACCACGACATTTAGAACTTTGGCCATATTAGTGGTGGCTGTGGTAGTGTGGGTGTACATACTCAGGAGAAAGAAGTTGTCGTCACACCGATTGAAACAAATTCCGACAGAATTGTAGCTATTCAACTTTTTTTGCCATCAGAGGTTTTTCAATTATTGGAGTGTCCTCAGACCACCCCTTGATATGTTTAGAGAATACGTGACTGAATTAAAAGCTCTCCTGAAATTCACCAGGGAGAGTGATTGTCCATATCATTGTCTCTACGACCTAGAGAAAGCTTTTGACACCATCGAACATGCCATGCTCCTTTCGAGTTTAAACAAACGTGGCATAAAATGGGAATGAGCTTGAGACTGATAAAGAGCTGGTGCACAAACTCACAAAGTGGGGTGAAATGTCACGGAGAACTCTCTAGACCTGTCAGCATCAATAGAGGTGTTTGACTAGGACAGTCTTGTCTGCAGTACTTTTTCTTGTGGTCACGGATGCACTCTTGCAGCAACTGCATCAAAATGGTGATGGTCTTACAATCCATGGTCTCACAATCAGTTCTGCCGCCCACGCTGATGACATCTGCTGCATCAGCAACATCCTCAAAGTCTTCGGGGTCAAACAGCAACTCTTGAAAACTTTACTAGAGACAATGCCATCTCAAGATCAAGACGGAGCTTGTGAAATTTTCAGTACAAGTTAGCATATCTGAAGACATCGAGCTAGGCCAGCGGCAAAATGTTTACGCTACTGGTGGAATTCTACCTTCTCACCTGCAAAGTCGTCAATGAAAACATCTCCAAAGCACACAGAACATATTTTGCCCTTGGTGCAATTGGGGCTTTCAAAGGCCTCCAGGATCCATTATCAGGACATAACACTTGCTTGACCTTTGTGCTACCCATTCTCGTTGCGACAACTGGATACTCTCAAAGCCACTGTTTGTGAAGTTGGAGAGTTTTAAACTGAAATTGGCAGGCCGGATGTTGCACCTCCCAAACACCATGTTGATCTAAGTGTATTACGCTGCCCTTGAATCAGAGTGCATATTATCCTTTTGAGGTTCCTGGGAAAGTTACTCTGTTCCATCAGAGATGACATAAGTTCCTGTCACTCTGGCATCTGATGATATATATACACAGGATAAGTCTATAGTTGAGCAGTGCCAGTTCCTAGAATCTGAGTTTGGAACATCTTTCACTGACTAAATGACACTGAGGAATCAGACGTGGTGCTTGTCGATGTTAAGTGCACTCTTGTCGAGAGAGACTGGAGCCTAGTCCTGGAGATGGCCAGCTACCACACCTCACTGAAACATGTATAATTGCCTGACCCAAGGAATGCCTCTACTTGGTGCAAAGTGTGGCCTCAACCATGGTGTTCATGGCACCAAATCAATGCACCTCCCAAACACCATGGTGTTCGTGGTGTTGAAACTAGCTGAGTGCTTGCTCAGATAGCAAACACTTTCTTAGAATATTCGGCACATCTGAACTGAACTACTGTACAAAACTTCAAACCTTTTATATCTATCTAGGAATGTTCTAGAAGTGACCACGTGCATAGAATAGCCCAGAAGAAGTGTGCATGTGCATGGAATACTCTAGAAGACTCACGAGAAGTTCTGTTTACAATAAATATAAGTGTTAACTGGATAGCTTGTCAATGTCAAAGCAACAAGACTGTGCAAGTGCATTTTCAACACTCCTTCTCACTTCTCAGACTGTAGCTCTTGTACCCACATCATGTTCCGCAATCGTTTAAACTGATCTTGAGATAGTCCTTTTGTCAATATATCCGCAATCATTTTCTTTATTTCAGGTTCAACTCTTCCATTTTGAACCTGCTCACGAACTTGATATCAATGTCTTCCATGGAATTTTGGATTATTGGTCATTGCAATTGCTGACTGGTTATCTTCATAGATAACTGTGGGATTTGATGGTGGATGGTTGAGTTTGGAGTTAAGTTGTCTTAACCAGATTGCCTCTTGTACAGCACTGGCAAGTGCCACGTATTCCGCCTCAGCTGTGGATAGGGCCACATTGGTTTGCTTTTTGCTGCGCCAGCTTACCACTCCTCCACTCAGTATGAACATGTATCCAGATGTCGACCTTTGGTCGTTCAAGTTGCCAGCCCAATCAGCATCTGAGTAACATTCAATGGTTTTCTCACCATCTCTGTGGTATAGTAGACTGTGATTTTGAGTTCCATTTAGATATCTCCATTATGCACTTCACTGCTGTCCAATGTTGTTTTGTAGGCTTTGAGCAAAATCGGGCTACACTGCTGACGGCAAATGTTACATCAAGGAGACTTCCAACTGCAGATTGATAAAGTCTCTGATCGACTAACCCACACCCTTCAGAGGCTTCCAGCAGCAACTGGTTTGGAATCTTCCATCCCATATTTCTCAAGTACATTGATTGAATAGTTGCTCTATCCAATCCAGGTCCCTCCCCCATGATCTTGTTTTATTGCAACACCCAAGAAGTAGTGAAGAACCCCATATCTTTGACCTCTACTTTAGTGCTTCTTTCACTTCTCCCATTCTCTTGTCTGTTCTTCAGGCTAAGATAATGTCATCGACGTACAATCAAAATCAATCAAAAATGGTTCTTCTTCTGAGGATTTGTATATACAAGGATCACTGGTGCTTTGACTAAAACCCATTTTCTTGAGTTGTACATCCAGAACTGTGTTCCAGCATCTTGGTGCTTGCTTTAAACCATAGATGCTCATCTTCAGTTTACACACAAGGTGCTCCTGACCTTCCGATGCAAAGCCTTCTGGTTGTTTCGTGTACATTTCTCCGTCTAAATCACCATTCAGAAATGCAGTAGTGACATCCATCTGGTGAAGCTTTAGTCCATCCTGTACACTTAGTGCTATTAGTGTTCTGATGGATTCAGGTCTGACAACGGGGCTGAAGGTCTCGTCATAGTCTACACCATACTTTTGCGAACATCCTTGTGCCACCAGGCATGCTTTATACCTTTCAATGGATCCATCAGATGTAGTCTTTACCTTAAACACCCACTTACTTCCGATTGCCTTTCTGTCTGTTGGTAGCTCTACCAGATCCCAGACATTATTATCCTGGATGCACTCTATTTCTTATTTTGTCTGGACTATCAAGAGCTTGACGAAAGGTCTGTGGTTGTTGGTAGTTTGAGATATTAGCCCATTCTCCATATATAGTACATAGGTGGCCTTCTTTCCCGCTCAGATCTGCGTGGTGCTGGTTGTACTGCATGGTGTGTCTGATAGTGTTTCATCGTCACTTGGAAGTTCAAGTTCAACGTATCGTCTCTTGTCTGGGTCACTTGACTCCTTCTCAACACCACACTCCAGCTCGTTAAACTTCACATCTCGACTGTAGAATATCTTTCCATGCTTGAGTCCTATAAGCGATATCCTTTTGTCTCTGTACCATATCCAATGAGGATACTTTGATTTCCATTGTGAATTCTTCTGTTTTCCTCTTGAGAATATACACCCATGCAGATATATCTTGTCTTGTCAACAATGAATGTCAAAAAATTCTCAGCTCCACTCAGTGTTTTTTCACTGAGTTTTTCGCTGTGAACGAGGTCAAGAGGCTCCCGAGCACTCTTTGCTTGATTGGTCGGGAATGTGATTTTATGTTGCTTGCCCTGCATGCAGACTCACAAAAACTGACTTTCTTTTCAGCACTGTAGTCGAAGTTATTTACCAACTGTTCTCTGGAAAGTTTCAACGATGGCAGATAGCCTCTTTCTCTTGTTTGTCAGCTACACTGGCCATTTCAGGAGTGGTTTCAATATCAAGGTGGTAGAGGCTACCTATCTTTGTGGCTCGAGCAGTCAGCTTGCGATTTAAATCAAGTATATGACTGGCAACTTTGCCAAACTTTGTCACCTTTGAATATTGTGTGGCCTTTGACACGACTCAATAGATTGCACGAAAGAGAGGGAACATACAACACATCGTTGTGTTTGCATTTCTGTTCTTCCGTTTGGCAGCCTCATGTCCGGTATCACGGTTCCCTTGCCAGTTGCCTTCAGGGAATGGCCATCTCCTAACATGACATCAAGTGGCTTCTCCAGGGTATGTAACTCAGTAAATGAGCTGCGATCATTGCATATGTGGCTGGTGGCTCCTGAGTCTACAATCCATCCCTCCTTCTGACTCACAGATAACGCAATGAGATGCCATTAACCCAGTATCCTCAGAGTCAGAGCTGCTTGCATCTCTGTGCCTCACTTCTGAGTGATTCGCCTTTGTCAACTCGTGGCTTTTCCTTTCTGACGAATGTAGCTCACTGCAGTTTCGTTGAATATGCCCAATTTTACAACAGTGTTAACATTTTGGTCCTCTTCGCTTTTGGGTTCTATGCTTGCCCACCATTCCTTTCTCACTGCTTCCACTAGTATCATCTGCCATGCTGCGATCTTTCAACTTCCTTTCTTCATATTGTAGTAGTCGCTCAGTGACAACTTCCATTTGTGGTACCTCAGAGTTTGCCTCTAGTGCCGTCACCAATATATCGTACGATTCCGGCAGGCTCGCTAGCAGAAAATACCACTCTGTCTTCCTCTTTTATTGGATCGCCGACAACCGAGAGAGCGTCAAACACTTCCGTCATGGCCTCACGTGTACTTGAACACAATTGCCCTGTCTTAATCTCAGTGAATGCAGTTTTCGTCGTAGCTGGCCAAATCAACCTCTTCCGAGTCATGTGCAAAACCTGTTTTTGATGACCGGGGATAGACCTATCCGGCCAGATAAAATGCGGGGGGATGAAATGTACCGCTACACTGGACATGTTCTAGTTGTTGCAATATTGATTCGCCATTATCATTCTTGGAACACTAGTCACTGTGTCAGTCACTCCATGGACAACATCATAAAGCTGATCTGATAGAGGACTGTCACCCATCCATATTCCATAATACATTTTGTGAATAGCTATATGTTTTTTGTCACTGTCGGTTTATTTCTTTTCTGTTGTCTATCCTTCCATGCAAGAGGGCGTCCAACGGCAGCATTCTTACGCATGCGCATTAGATGCAAAGAAGGAGTAGCTTGTTTGCGTATACGCCCCTTTTATCCCAGTGGGAGTTTGTTCTGCGGAGGAGGCACCATCTGGACTTGTCTCTCTCCTCCAGTCGACTGGTAAGCAGCCGCACGTTTTCCTTGTAAAAATGGGAACCAAGCAAAGTCGATTGCGACGCAAAGACGAAAAGCTCCCTTCAGAGCTCCTTGGGTGGAGAAAGAGGCGCACAGACGATAATGCCCCTTCGGAGAAGGAAAAAGAAGGCGCGGCACACGCAGTTGGACAAGCTGCCACACCCTCTCCAGGTATCAATATATAGCGTCGTTCCTGCTGTGAGTTACCCTGGTAGCTCTGTGGGCATACTTGTTAAAGAATCGAGTGTACTGTGTTCGAGTCCCACCCAGGGCAGCTCTAAAAGTGTTGTCATGAATTGCGTTTGCCTTGTGCGTTTACCTAGCTAGACTACACCCCCTGATTCCTGTGAGAGTGTATTTTTTTACATCCAGTCCTGCCCCGCGTTCCTACAAGTAATTTTTCAGGGGTGTGCCTTCATCTCGCGAGTACAAGGGACACTTGTCTTTAGGTCTCATGTGAGCTGTACCGTACATCGGCTGTAAGAGTGCCCATAATCACTAAGTACGGTAGTACTTAGTATATAGGGATGGGCTTGGTACCTAGCTGTATGGGGCTATTACTTATTTTGTTTGTAAGCAACATTGTTTACTGTAAACAACAACAAACAGCCCCAGGCAACACTTTGTAATGGAATGACATGTGTCAGTGTAACTTGCAAATGGTATGAGGTTTGTAAACAAATGTTTGTAGACATAATGTATTCAATCACCAACATCAAAATCATGACAGTACATGTTTGTAAACAACAACAAATAGCCTCAGGCACTTTTCTTTAATTTTACTTCTTCACTCCTCGTTCCTCAAACTTTCTAATGGTAGCACGCATAGAGGTGAAACTTGGTACGAATGGATATTACATCATTCTCATTACAACTGCATGTTTCCATGACGACTACATATAGTTTCAACAATGACAAAATAGTCTCTTTTATAAATTACTTCTTCACTCCTCAAACTTGGTATGCATGCGTATTACATTGTTTCCATGACAACCTGAAAAATAGCCTCAGGCACTTTTTGTTAATGGCAGCACACACAAAGATGAGACTTGGTATGCATGTGAATGACATTGTTTCCACGACGACCAGATTATTTGAACAATGAAAATAGCCTCAGGGCATTTACTTCTTCACTCGCTAACGGTAGCACTTATGGGGATGAAACTTGGTATGCATGCATATGACATCGTTTCCATGACGACCACATTTGTTTGAACAAAAACAAATAGCTTCAGGTACACATGCGTATTAAATCATTTCCATGACGACAACAGGCATCTTTCTCTTTTCATTTTTATAGGGGGCTTGCCCCCTGTCACAGAGATATACACATAGTAGTATATAAAAATGAGTGGAGACAAGTAAATTAAAAATCCTGCGAGTTTAAAAAAAGGCATATAGGGATGGTATAAAAATAAAGGGATGGGATGCATGAAGCATGGTTAATGAACAGATTTGAGCACGCTGACACCCCCAACCCCATCAATATTGTTGCCTAGGTGAAGTATTTAACGTTCGACATTACACAATAGTCAGGACTTACAGCAAAAAAGTAATGCTACTGAGTAACCAAGTTTACGAGTGGCACACCAGGCAACAATATAGGAATTGCCTGATGGGGTCGGGGTGTCAGTGTGCTCAAATCTGTTCGTTCTCATTTCCCTCCATGTACAGAAATGTTTGTGTGTGTCCGTCATTTTACTGGGATTGAAACTGGGAGCAATATCAGACCTCGTTGATGTAAATCTGACGTGCACACTTTTTTGCACAATCAATATCAATAAAACATAAGAAACCACATCCTATAAACACCTACGTACGTAACAGAAAATTTCCTCTGTCAGTGAAGTACCTGCAGTGAAAGCAAAACAGCTTTAGAGGAGGTATATACATAGAAGAGTGAGAGAAAGACGAATGATGGAAAGATGGCATAAAATAAAGCAAAATGTCTAGCTGGAACATAATCCAGTGCGTGACTTCACCGTGAGCAAACCGTTCTCCACTGTTATGTGCAGTAGTCTCAAGCGGTATGTGCAAGCATATTAAAGCCTTAAAAAAAGGTGAAAAGGTCAACGTTACAGTGTTTCCCGCAGGGTAATACTCAAACAGGGTGCTTATGAATTATTAATTACCTCAGCTTTGAGGCTGAAAAACATTACACGTTTCAAAGCACTTCCTATTGGGAAATCTCCTACTGGCCTAAAGCCTTTCAAGTGCTACTCTATAAGCAGCGCATTACTGCGCACAGTGTAACTGCGCTAGTTGCATTTTACACATGCGCAATAATTGTACACGCCCATTTTCGGGATTTTTCAATCCGGGCGGTGCGCCCGGTTGTTATAATGCTGCGGGAAACACTGCGTTAATATGTAATGCTCAGAACCTTACCACCCATATTATACACCTGCACATGAACAGAGGCTCAAGGAGCGTCCAATGCTAATCCATTACCACTACCTTATATAGCGTAACGCACATATTTGTAGTAAAGTTATGATGTTGGTTATATAAACATACTCTTCTTGTGCGGTATTTAAGAAAAATGCCCCCCCCCAACACTTCTTATAGGTAAGACGGCAAATTCGAGTGTCTTCGAAAAAGAGGAGGTAGAAGGCGCGGCACACGTAGTTGGACAAGCTGCCACACCCTCTCCAGGTATCCATAGCAAACGTACGCGTCGTGCCTGCTGTGAGTTACCCTGGTAGCTCTGTGGGCAGAGTACTTGTTTAAAGAATCGAGTGTAGTGTGTTAGAGTCCCACCCAGGGCAGCTCTAAAAGTGTTGTCATGAATTGCGCTTGCCCTGTGCGTAACCCCTGTGAGAGTGTACATCCAGTCCTGCACTGCAAGTAATCTTTCAGGGGTGTGCCTTCATCTCGCGAGTACAAGTAGTCCTACTGGACACTTGTCTTTAGGTCTCATGTGAGCTGTACCGTACATCCTCCATTGGCTGTCCTCCATGTACAGCTAGGGGAAATGTTTGTGTGTGTCCGTCCATAGATCATTTTACTGAGATTGAAATGGGGAACAATATCAGTCCTCGTTGATGTAAATCTGACGTGCACACGTTTTTGCACAGTCAAGATCAAAATGAATGCATAAAACATAAGAAACCACATCCTATAAACAGCTACGTGAGTAACAGCAAATTTTCCTCTGTCAGTGAAGTATATACCTGCAGTGAAAGCAAAAGAGCTTTAGATGAGGTATATACATAAAAGAGTGAGAGAAAGAGGAATGATGGAAAGATGGCATAAAATAAAGCAAAATTTGTAGCTGGAACATAATCCAGTGTGTGCCTTCACCGTGAGCAAACCGTTCTCCACTGTTGTGGGCAGTGGTTTCAAGCGTGTGTGCAAGCATATTAAAGCCTTAAAAAAGGAAAAGGTAATAATGTAATGCTCAGAACCTTGCCACCCATATTGTATGTTTAATACTCCTGCACATCAACAGAGGCTCGTGGACGCAAGGAGCGTCCGATGCTAATCTATGACTATTCCCTGCACTACCTTATATAGGACAATGCACACATATTAGTAGTAAAGTTATGATGTTGGTCAGGGTTATGTAAACATACTCTTCTTGTGCTGTGTTAAGAAAAATGCCCCCCAACTCTTCGTAAACTTAATGTGGCAGTATACTCCTTTCGGTCACAAATTACACACTTCTAAAAACATCAACAAAACTCTACACAAACTTTGACCTCTTGATCCATCCGGGCGGCAAGGCATCCTAGACGAGGTCCGGCTCTGGTCGTGATCCATCCGGGCGTTACGCGCACGTTTAGTACGCGGTGCCGTTCTTTATACTTAATCCCTGTTCAGCGACGAGATACTATCTTGTCTAGACCAGGAGAGGAACTCGACCGTATACTCAAGCTCGCCGCAAGCCAACAGTACGAATCCTCGGACGCTCAGCCCACAACAACAACCGACAACTGCGTCGGCTACGAGACCCGCCCCCACCACAACCGCAGCGTGCTTCGCTCCACAGCTCGTTATGCGCTTGCTCCCCAATGGGTGAAAATAAGGGGGAATGAGTGGGTGAATGAAAAACATGAGGAACAGTTCTATTCATCCTGAGGGATGCCGCCCTCGGATGTTGCGAGGGTAATGTCAGCGTCCCGTAATGGTCTGTTGATGGACTATCTAGTCCCGCGGATGCACATGATGGATGATCGGACAGCGGCAAAGGATAGCTTGCACCTTAGCCAACTGATGACAATGGGGTATGGCATCTGTTGTTTCCGGGCGAGCATGTCCGCCAGCCTTTTGTAGAAGGTTGTGGCTTCTCGTCCCATCCCCCCAGTGGTGGAGAACACAAGAGGTGTGAAGACCCCGCACTCCACATCCCGAACACGTTGGCCATAAGCCCGTTTCTTGATGTCCTCGTGTTTCTTGTAGGCCGCAGGTAAGGATCCTGATCTATTACTCGGTGCATTCGGGTGAAAAACCCTTACGTCGAAATATGCATCTTGAGCAGCAGACCAGAATCCTCTTGCGTGGATGTCTAGACGGGCATCATCAGAAGTGATGGCTGTGCGATGGGTCAGGGATTCCCCGCTGAGAGGTTGGAGTCGGGGTTCGGTGGCAACGTTATGGCATACTTCCGAGAGCAGTGAGGCCGTTACGTCACGCAGCTCGTTATGTCAAATTGTAGGGAAGCCCCCCTTGGGGCAGATAATGGCATGATCAGTTGAGAAGGCTGTGCCACAGCTGCATTTGGTTGGGGTGTTCGGCAGCTTCCAGCCATATCGCAAACAAATTGCATCTTTGAACGCACCCTTGTGGAGGAAAAAATTGTGGTCATCAAGTGGCAGGACTGATAGCTACGAGGAAGCGCCTTTCTCCATAGCAAGGTCAACGTGGCGTTTCAGTTGTGGAGAGAGGTGGCCGTGAACAGACTCGGCTTGTTGCGCCTGATATTCGCGATTAGATCGTCGTATTGAGGCCTTTGCTTCCAATACTTCTGCTATGTCCACTGATCGGTCCTGATCTTGGGTGGCGATGGTAGCAACTAGGGGTGATGTTAGTCTCGTTGAGGCTTCAAAGTTGCGATGTGATGTAGATACTGGGTTGGTAATTCCCATTCCGCCGAGGCGTACTGGCAGAGCTAGCAGGTCCCTCTCCTCTCTTGAGCAAGGTGGGCGACCAGTTAAGGCTGGGATCAGATGTTGTTGGATAGCTTCCTCCAGTGGATTTAACAGGTCAGCGATATCAGGGATGGTTCGAGACAGAAAGGACCAGCGACTCGAGAGACCGTGAGTGTAAGTACTGTAAGCGGCATGAGGTTGTGTCTGGGCAATATGGGCTAGTTTTTTTAATCTCTTGCTCCCCAATAGATCCCGTCGTCCGAGGCAGCGGGATCTGCTGAAAATAGATCCCGCGTTTGGACCAATGAAATTGCGCGATTTAAAATATTATTACCGGGATCTAAAACAGGTTATTGCCTGTTGCTAAGTTTATTCCGCAAAATAAACTGCCAACAGGGCTGTGGTTAGGGAGCAGGGAGATGTTGCAGGTGTCAATAACTGGTGTTGATTGGAAAGGACAATAGAATTCCTTGTGGCTAGGGCGATGTTGCAGGTGTCAATAACTGGTGTGGAATTTTAGTCAGTACTGTGTACAAATAGCACGACCTTTTTTTCGTTGGGAATGGAAGATTGGACTGATTTACCGCCATGTTCACCCGAGGCAACACCACTAGAATCCGTGTTTTTCGGAACATACATCTTCGCGAGCGCTCCTTCGGCGCATTCGTCTAAGAACTCCCACCGGTGGGAGCATTTCTTGGAAAGACTTAGGCGCTTACTCTTGGATGGAGGCGAAGACGACGGACCGGAGCCTCCCTTTCCCGGATTTGCCCGCTGCTCAACACGGCGCTTTCTCGTAAGTGGCGTTAAATCAGTCCAATCTTCCATTCCCAACGAAAAAAGGTCGCTAGAACGAGCCACCGCTGAGGCCGTCAGAAGCGAAGGAGACACAACCGGCACAGCGCTCGCGTCCGCCATTCTTCCCGCCCAGTGTAAAATTGGCTGTTTGACGTCACGTTACCATAGTAAATACTGCTTCCGGCGTCTTAATTGGCAATAAATCAATTATAGCATGCCTAGTCGGTATGTTGCGGTTTATTCCGCCCTCCCCCTCGGGCGCTACGCGCGGGCGTCGGGCGGAATAAACCAGCATACTTCCTAGGCATGCTATAACTAATACTTATTGCCCTAGAATAATTTTTCCATTATAGCAACACCCTACAACATATTTTTTGCCCTAGCTAGAAAAAATGTTGGCTACGGTTTTTAGCCATATTTTCTAAGGCCAACTTCCAGTTTTTTGTCCAATTGTTTCTTTTTGTTGAGGCAAAGTGTGTTGCAGAGTTGAGTTTCCTGGGAATATTGCAATTCTAATGAGATTGCCGCTTCCTTGGAATAATTATCAGCATGCAGGAGTGCATGGCTTTGACGAAATGTTGGACCCTTTATGAAATCTCCATGTTGTAGATATGTAGATAATCAGTGCATTGAAACTAGTTGTGGAGTGATAGAGTGTGTTATTAACCCTCGGCGCGCTTGCGCAGCGAGGGTTACAGTACTCATTCTGTCTGTCTGTCTACGACTATTCTCAGCCTACGAGGCAGCTTATGAGCGATACCAACAGCTTTAGGGGTACATGGGCTAGAAAAATAAAATGGTGATTTTGCTCAAACGACTGCGTCCGAGAGTGACAAACTGGCACGGCCGCGGACCGCGTTGCATGGCCCAACACATCAATAAGCGGTGCGCATGCGTATATCAGACGCGATCAACGCAGTAGGCTAACTCACCTCGACCTGATCTGCTTGCTCTGTGTACCTTGGAGGCACAAGAAGCCACAGCGTAGGGTGTGTATCGACTCCCGCATGCTATCTACTACCGTAGCTAACCCGTGTTTGACTCTCTGCGAGCTACTAGTGGGAGACCGCGAGTAAACGCCAATAGCCCAGCCCCCATCCATTAACGGTATCGCGCATGCGCAGTTCGCCGAGGGTAGTGCTTTTCATTTGGAGAAAGTTTCAGTACTAAATAAGAGGGGTAGGTGCAATCAATGCCAAGTCACCAAGACAGTCACACATCCTTTGGGTGTGGCGTCTGCAGAGTGAGGTTGTGGAAGACCACCTGTTTTGCAGTTTCACCAGTTTCATGGACTGAGGTGGTTAAAATTTCAATCATTGTATGCCATAATTATACTGAGAGGTACACAAAATGAAACGAGAGAGGAGTATATAAAAGGAGTAGAGAAAAAAAACAATAAATAGAAGAACAAAACAGACAAAAACACAATACCAAACACAAGAAAGATAATGATGTCAATAGAAGGGGGGCCAATAGGGAATCGGTGGAGCCAAAGAGCGGCATTCCCACCCCAGAGAGAGACAGAGCAGCACTGGAAGAGGTGACATTTTGGAGAAAGCTAAAATAAAAATTGTATGTTTATTTATCGCCTGAGAAGCGAAAGCGCAGCGATCGTAACGTAACGGTCTCAGAAGGAGAGCGGCAGTGTCAGAGTGATATTTTGGAGAAAGCTAACGTGCAAGAGTTGAATTATTTTTTGTGTAGGCGAAATTCGAAACAAGAGTGGCAAGCCCGTATTCGCCAAAATACATCCACCAAATTCTCTGTGGTCTACAGCACTACATGGTCGATCGCAATTTGACGCTCTAGTTCTTTGACTGCGTATACATACACTGTACTGTGTAAATTCCTCTCTCATGCTAATTGCATTCCTGATACACTTCACTATGCATTGCACGTGGGCAGGGTCGAAGAACCCTCTGCTATACAAATGTGCGCATCAACTCAAATTGCATTCCCACATCCCTCGTTATTGCGCGTGGGCAGTACGGGCAGCAGCTAACTCACTCAATACATACCGCGGTGCGCTTTTGATGTTAGGCCTAGCCAGGATACAAGCATTGGTAGTGTGTAGGGACCCGCAATTGAACGGGGACCAATACCAGTCGTTGTTAATGTAAGTGAATACTCGCACATGTGCATTTTGTTTTACACAGTCAAGATCAAAATGCGTACTCAAACAGAAACCACATCCTAAACACCCTACATAACAGCAAGTCAATCATTTTCCTCTCTCAGTGAAAAAAGCGGGGCACACTGCACCCGCGAAGCGTGTCCAGGTACTAACTGTACTGCATGAGTTTTTTAAAACCTGATGTAGAAATGGTGACTCCTGGTCCCAGTGAGTCTGGCTTTATCATGCCTAATCCGCAAGAGCATATAACACTATAAATTTTATGTTACGGTAAAATTAGTGGTTTTTTAATGACTTGGAGATGAGAATAGTTCAGAGAACAATAGCGATTTTTCAGTGTAATAGCCGTGAATTTTTAAAGGAATACTTTTCACATGCCTAACGAGTGTCCAACGCTAACACTGTAGTGCACTGCACACATACAGTATTTTTAGGAAGGTTATGTTTGAGGCAAGAGATAAGCATGGTTATGTATATGTTATTACACCTTTTGGAGTGGTGTTGCTGGTTTATCCGCCCGACTCCCCGAGGGCGCGTAGCGCCCGAGGGGGGAGGGCGGATAAACCGCAACACCACGACAAAAGGTGTAATAAAATGTTTATTACCGCTGATTGGTCGTTGGTGGTGAAACCGCGCGCGAAAATGGCGCATCCACCCAAATAAGGCGATGCGCGTGAACCTGCGCATGCATAACGTGCCGTTATCGTACGCCTCCAGGCAAACACGATCGACGCTAACTGGTCGATCGAGGGAGCGATTGAGGGAGAGATGGCAGAGGCTTCCGTTTGGAAGTCGAGGGGTTGGGATTCTGCGACGTCGCTGCAAGACTCCGCGTCCGAGAGTAGCGCTCCTGGGGACGGGCCGTCGGCATCGAAAAGCGTAGGCTCTCGCTGACAAGGAAGAGGCTACGTGCACTACTTACGCAGCTACGAGGTTTGAATTTTTAGATGATGCAAGAGCGAGGCTCTCAGCAAGAAGTTTGTGCCTACGCCTTTTCGATGCCGACGGCCCGTCCCCAGGAGCGCTACTCTCGGACGCGGAGTCTTGCAGCGACGTCTCAGAATCCCAACCCTCGACTTCCAAACGGAAAGCCTCTGCCATTCGCTCCCTCATCTCCCTCGATCTGTCAGCGTCGACATAAGAACATTGATACCCAACCCTAACCACAGTGGATATTCACACCATTCCTTAGTTATTCACCCTAACCACAGTGGATATTCTCACCTTCTCACCCTCTTGGGTGGGTAGCTGATTTATTGTGCCTTTCTTTCTCTTGGGGTATACGATCTATTGTATTGACAATGTTCGACTGCAGATTGGAGAAACAGGAGGCCCGAGAGGTTTTGTGGGGCAAGCCCCAGTTGAGGTAGGAACGACCTGAAGGTGGCCCAGCTTAACCTCCCGCTTGAGATAATCAGTTTTTACCTGTGGGTGGTCGTAAGCTGCCTGCAGGTTGCGATACGAATCCGAAAACTACTGCCTATGCCAATCTAGCAATAAATTGTGATTGTTTGTTGTTGTCCTGAGATTGAGAGAAGCCCCACCGTCCCTGGCGGCAAAGTGGGGTAGGGAGATAAAGGCACTTGGCACAGTATTGCTGTCATTGCTTGGAAAGAGGCCTCAGGGATAGTAACTCTGCAGTGAATTCGTAGGAGCCATGGACAGAGTTACCCAGTCGAAGAATTTTGGGATCCTTCAATGTTGAGGTGGCACAGAGGGAAACATGACATTGCAGGGTTAGTGATTATAGTCCTTTTTGACATGCACTACGAATCAGCCGGGTTGCATGAAGCAAAAGTTCAACAGCCACAGCCTTAGGATTGTTGTGGGTGTTGTTGAATTGTTAATCGCTTTGCTTACATACCACACATATCACTTACACCTTTTTTTTACAAACTCATTACCGTATAACCGGTCCTAATCCGTACTATCCGAACCTTCTAATACGTGATGCTCAGCCTACTATAATATGCGGACTAAGAATGCAAATGACGTTGATTGGTCGTTCTGCGATCTGATTGGAGATCGAGATCTACGACTGAGACAAACGCGTGCCTCGTGGGAAAAAGGGGTGTTCACACGAAGTCGAGACACTGATCACATCACAGACTGTCCAAATCAATGTCGAGTGCATCATAGTCCGCAGAGTTTTGTAGAGGCATCACACACTGAATAGTGGTCCGCGAGATCGATTACGATTAGAACGAAAAATCGAATGAAACATCGTTTACGAAATTGATTTGAGTGAGAAATCGAGTGAAAGATTGTTTACAAAATGGATAATTTTTCCGAGTAAGTTATCGATTTAGAGAACATTTTCCCAAGAAAATCGAGTCAAAGATCGATTTAGAGAATGATTTTCCCCCCATAAATCGAGCAAAAGATCGATTTGAAGAACGATTTAAAAATTGAGTAAGTGATCGAGTTAGAGATCGATTTTTGACAGGCAGAGAGTCTTTTCATTTGTCGTGCATCATGAGACACACGTTCTAACTCACGTAACAATCAGCGACCACGATCTAGAACACTTTCCGGGGACTGTCAGTGGTGCTGTGACGCTCCTGGTATCTTTTGGAAGCTCTGTCTTGAGAAAGTGGTGGCAAAAATTGATGTACGCTTGTAAACTGTCTTCTTAAGAGTCTGGGGATAGAGCAGGTCCGTTTTGAGTGTTAGTGGCATCTTGTCTGCATTGACGTCTGGGCTTTTTTCGTGTCTGTAAAGGCCCACATGTGCAAGCGCCTCATTTTCGAATTATGCAACATCGATAATGCCAAGAACTAGAAAGCCTAGTGTCGTGCCCAGACCCCACCCACTCATCACGTGGAAATGGGGGCTGGTAACTATTGACTCATTTCTTGGTCCTAGAAAACGAGATCTCCAGTCAGATTGCAGAACAGCCAATCAACGTCATGTGCATCTCCAGTGAGATCGCAGAACGGCGTCACGTGCATCCGTAATCCATGGACTTTGGTAGGCGGGGCCGCATATGCATCACATACTAGACAAGGGGTTCGGATATTACGGATGTGACGTCTGTAGGACCAAGTTTTTTGTCAATAGCTCCCAGACGCTCCTTTCCCCTGTGGGTGGAGTGGCTGGGTACGAGACTAAAGAACTCTCTTTTGCGCGGGAGCACGTGAGGGTCTGGGAACGAGACTAAAAGATCCCAGACCCTCTTTCACTCACAGAGGGGCGGGGTCTGAGAACGAGACTACAGGCATACTTCGCACTGCAAATTAGGGGAAGGAATCCTTCCATATATAGACATCAGCAACCAACCTAGCATCATTAGCCTCATTAACCCTCGACGGGCATGTGCACGGTCTGTCTGTCTGTTACAACCACTGCATGCAATGATGTAACAAAATACCCATACCGAAAGGTTCAGCGCTACACTGGTTTAATTTTAAGTTTTGCGATTTTGTAAGAGTACTGCATTCGAGGAATATGGTGTGAAACCCAGTCATAAAAATTTAAGCTTACCTTGACCTAATCCAATTGTTCTGTGTACCCTGGGAAAAAGTCACAGCGATGGTCGTGTATCGGACTCACGCATGCTATCTACTAGTGTAGCAGGCCCATGTCAGATTCTCCGTGAGCTGAATACAAGTAAACGCATAGCCTAGCCCAGACCACCAATTAGCGATACCGTGCATGTGCAGTGCGCCGAGGGTTTTGCTCTTTAGTGCTTTTCAGTGTCACCCCATTCTATTAGCAATAAGCGTCATTAAAGTATAGGAAAAACCAATGTGCATGATAGGGGGCACAATTATACCTTGACCTATCATGGCTAATGGGTCACTGATGCATGTGGTTACAGTGATGTGGCACTATGTTGACTAAATGGCCCAGATGACGTCACATACAATAACAAATAGCATATGGTGTGATATTCTGCAGGGATCGGCATCTCCAAGGCAGTAGTAGAGACTGAGCAAAGTCAGTCAGAATCCTCTCACACTCTTCCCCAAGAATGTGAAACTGCTACTAATACCACAAGACTAAACGAGACTATCAAAGACACTTCAGCTCTTAAAACAGTCAATACCCTTACAATAGACAATACTCAAGATGTTTTTGAGAAAATGTATGAAGCACGAGAGAAGTGGCGTAACATTGGGGGAGTCTTCCGTCTTTCTGAGTCAACTCTGGATAATATTGACTCCGAGAACAGAAACAATGACGACAAGCTACGTAAGGTCATCATGGAATGGCTCAATAGATACGGAGGAACTGGAGATTGCACTTGGACCCATGTGGCCATGGCACTGAGAAATAAAACTGTGGCTCGAGAAGATGTTGCTCGTGAGGTGTTAGAGCAGCATCCCCAGCCATGGAGTGTTCCTCCTCCCTCCCTTCCTCCTCCACACACTTCCCCTGACTCAGGATCTGGAGCTACTGCAGCTACTCCGAAACCCAGTACCTCCCAACCTAAAGCAGGTAAATTTTTATGGCTAAGATTTAGATCTGCACAATAAATGTAAATGTATGTAGATGGAGTTGTTATTGACTTTGCTGGTAACATTACCTGCAGTACAGACAACTTTGACAAAATTCAACATGTTGCCTTAGTTCAAATGTGTAGCTATTGACTTTGAGTTCCGTAGTTTACGCAAGGACAGAGCAGTTTCATGTACAGTGGGTCCCACTTAATATCTTACCGTTTAATAGAATATCCTGTTTATTACCTGAAATCCAAAACCATTTCCTATGCTTTCCCGTACATTTTACTCCGATTCGGATAATGTCATACCCTGCCTATTACCATAGAAAAATGAGCAATTTTGGTTTTTGCGGTAGCTATTGTCATATTGCTCATGCTTCATTAAGCAATCTACAACCTTGGACAGGAGTTTTGTAACTCTCCATTCTCCACCTGGCTGCATTAGCTTATGTAAACAGCTAGGCTAGCCTGATTAGCTTAGCTAAACAAACTATTATACATTGTGCGCTCACTGTATACACAGTATACACACCAGCATTGTAGAGTATCCCACATATTTATCATATTTTTTGGGGTGGGTTGGTATGATATTGACTGGGTATACTACTGTTGCAAGTATTAACCATTGGCTTAAGCCGTGCAGCTCTACACAGTGAATTAACAGACATGTTCTTGTTTTAATGGAACAGCCTAGAGGCGTTGTTGGACACTCAACTTACTGCAGAATATCGGGGAGCCTTTTTATCAGTATTGGTTTGTAGAGAGAACCTTGTCCTCAGTTTGTCTGTGTTGGTTGTCCGGCACAGTATGTGCAGTTTACAGTCATGTTTTAATCTTGAATTATCAATTTTGCCGATTTACTGTATTTGAGAGTGTCATACAAATCTCTTACCAATAGATAAACCAACTGCATTAAGCATCAGTTCTATGCCTGAAATGGAGAAGAGAATTTTACAACGTAAGGTTAACGCTGATACAAACCATATGATAGAGCAGTATGCGCTGTTGAGGGCTCAAACTGAAAGCCCACCTACATGAGATACACTGTGATGTGAAGAAGCTGTTGGTCTGTATCATGGATGTTCAGCACGTGAGGCGCATTGCCAAGGTATCTCCTCTGGTTGAGCTTGTAGCTGAAACCAGCATTAGTGGAGTTTTTCTAGAACTGGTGACGAAGAGTCTTATATCATTTCTCCAGTTTTCTATTCTGAAACGAGTAATTACTGAGCTATGTACCGGTTCACAAGAACTGCAGGAGAAGCTAAAAGCATATGAATCGGAGTTCAATGACTACATTAGACGACGTGTCTGTGAGACTAGTATATATCATGAAGGAAGATTCGAGGTCTTCACTGGGAGTCAGTCAGACAAAAAGGTTGAACTAACTATTATCACTGACGAGTATTGGGATGATAGTATCGGATTTGTCAAAGTGCTTGATCTGGAGGCTTTGGTAGCGAAATGTTTGAATATTGATCGTTTCAACCTCCAAATGTTTAGAATTGAGCCTAACTGCCTTAGGATACGGTATGCTGTATCCATTCACATTGCGAAGACAGTATTTCCACTAACCAATGAAGAATGGAAGCAACTTTGCCATCTCGGAATTGTCAAGATTCATTGTCCAGAATATTTCTATACAACTGACGATAAAGGTACATACATAACTTCTAAATGTTTGGTTTCTTACGTGTGGTTTCTGTTTACAGTTGGAGCGCTCCCATTCAAGACTAATGATCAGTTCACTTCAATTGGTACTGTTTAATACTTTGTGTAATTGAATTTACCTTGAGTGTTTCATAGATCACCTCATTCAGTTTGGTGAGGGTCTTGGTATGGAGGTAGGGGAATTGGAGAAGTTGTGGGATAAAGTCCTCGGACGATACCACAGAGCTGTGCAGAGCCTTGTGGTGGGCATTCTGCAGGAGTCTCAGTATGCAGTGGAGAAACTAGTTCATGCTATTTCCCACATGAGGACCCCAGAGAGTGCCAAAACTGCAGCACTAGCTGTCCAAAAAGGTTATAGTCAGCAATGCTGTAATATGAAATTGTGAATTATGTTTAGTATCTTTTGCAGTGGTTTTGATGGTGGAATGCCTCACTGTACTGTTTAAAGACGTGAAGGATATTCTTCTACTTGGACAGCTGCTAAGGATGCCAGAAGAAACTCTGGCTGCTATTGACAGCTACTATGAAGAAGATTGTCATAAGATGAGCCACATGTTGTCACTGTGGCTGATGGAGGATCATGAGGATCCAGTAACTCCTCTCAGAGATGCCCTCAATTCTCTGGGGAAAGAAGAAGTCTCTCAGACTCTTGTGCTGTTGACATCCCTTGGTGAGTGGACCAGATGTGTTGATCACTGTTCAAAGTTGACTTTCTCTTCCAGACACCCATGCAGAGGATGTCACAAACACATTGTCCGCCAGTGTTGATATAAAAGCAGATGACTTTCCTTGGAAAGGTATTTTATACCACTAAATATTGATGATATTGGGGTTATATCCTTTATTCATTAGGTCATCTCATGACTCTGTCCAATCTGATGCGAGTATTCAAGAAGGTCATATACCTAGACAGGGTATCTAATGCCTTTGGCATGTCTCCTGAAGCAATGAGTGGTGATGAGGAAGAAAGACTTGGAAAGGTTTCCAACTTCTTCCTGGAGAAAAAGCTGACGTGGAAGCACCTGAGAAAGTTGCTGATCAGACATAATGAAATGCAAGCAGTACAGTTTGTTGACCTGATGGAACAGTATGTTCGTGAAGGTAACACAAAGTTCTCTTTGATGTTTGAGGATTACAGTTGATGTCCTTACAGATGCTCCTCTGACTGCAGTCTTGGCTCACGAAGTATTGAAGAAAGTTGAAATTTTAGGCAATTTTGCAAGCACCTATGCATTGCCAGAAGGGAAACTGTTATAAAAACAATACAGTTCTATGTAGAAGAGCCATACTTTGAACCGTCTTGGAAAAAGATAGCTCTGGGTCTATATCACTCATATGAAGACAGATCCATTGACTCCCTATTTCACTACATGAAGTCTCCTCCTGGTTAGTTACTGATTTGGAGTGGAGAGCGTGACTCTTAGTTGTTGTATATCTGCAGAAGTGACTCTGACAGTGGCTAATGTGAAGAACTGTTTGGAGGACTCAGTTCCCAGACACATGTTCCCCACTCTGGAGAGGGAGCTGGGAGTCCCACATCGAGACACAAGAGAAGACAGCCACCCTCTCACAGGGAATGAAACTCTGGCTGCTCTCTAACCCAACTGCCTCCTGGCAGAAATTTGCCATAGCTCTTTACTCCTCCACTCTAGATGGAGCACTGCGGAGGTTGAAGGAACTGAAACTACTCTCTGCTCAAGGTAACTATTTATCGTTCCCTTCGCTGGTCTTTTGTTTCTGGTTTAAGTGCAGTACACATCCTCTTCTGCAAGATTTTTCGGCTTGTTTTTGTAGGTGCGGCATTAGAATTTGAGCCAATGCACTTCCCTGTATTATTATATACAATGATACACAGTTTTTTTGTTTACATAGTTTCTCAAAAGCCTTAAAATAGAATTCTAGTCCCATGCACTGCCCTATGTAGATTACTACGTAATCTGCTATCTGCTCTGAGTTACCCTTAACCATGTGTAGTACTGTACTGAGTCAGGCAATTTCAAAGTGTGTAATAGCTGCGGTGAATACTTTCATTGCGCCTTTCTGCCACTGGTGAAAGTTGTAAGGCTTCTGTTTTTACATAGGCTTTAGTATTAGTACAAGTGGAAAAATCATTTCTTCAAAATGAAAGGGGGATATAGGGATGGCTTGAAGCACCAAAAAGGAAGAAACAAGGGGTCATTACACAGCAAGATGCACAAAGCTACATGACACCATCCCTATATCTTGTCTCATATTAAACTTTACTTCAAGGTAACTGTTGCAGAGTGGAAATGACGGAGACGGCAAGCGCGGCTCTTT
>CASHTH010002702.1:25000-77736 GCA_030341885.1 Geodia barretti | reverse complement strand
CACCACAATAGACAGCCGTAACCGGTGGAGGTAGCAGAAATCGCACGCCCACCACGCACGCCAAAATCCCCAACTAGAAAGGGGCAGGCAGAAGGCAGGCCGCACACAAGCAGACAACCGTAACGTACCGACAGAGCGCAAAATAGTTTGCGTCACGGACAGAACCAAAATGGAGGGGAACAGGAAACGGGCCCAACAAAAAAGGAAAACCGCTGGGAAAAAAGGTTTTCTGGCTCAACGGCCAGGGCCTATATACGGCGTAATAACAAACGAGGCAGTAGACCGCACCTGGTAGATGTATGGCCCGCAACTTCGCCGGGGCGCAAAGGCTGAGAGACGGAGCTTAAGTGTGCAAAAGGTCGTTCCACATACTGACATTTCATGAGAGACCATACATTCTCAAACATTTCCCAACAGGCTCAACCACAGTCCAGAAACACAGACACGGACCTACATTCGGAGGACAACATACCATATGGCAAAAGTAGTGGCGTTAGCTAGCCTGCATGGCCGATCCCTCCAATTCCCCTGATAGCTACTTATAGTCTCATTTTTTTCATACTGTTGACCAAGCTTCGTGTAATAATCCACAGACGGATTACGCCACTTATGTAATGGTGGAGGTATAGTTTCTCTTAGATCAAACACCAATATCGTATCTGTAGTCCAATATCAATGTCATAGAATAATTTATGTACAGATATAAAAACGTTTGGATACTGTGTGTGTTGTGTATGTTGGGTGGGTGGTGGGTGGTCCGCCAGATATTTCCTTTATGGAGAAACATTTTTTCATTTGCTTAAAACCGTAACCAACCGGTACCCGTAATCCCAACTTTGTCCACATATCCTCAAGAGGACCCACAACGTCAGGAAAAAGAAAGAAAAATCGCAATATCCACAAAACTCAACTGTGGATATATATATACAATACAAAAGTTAATTCTTCACTGCGGTCTTCCGGAGAGATTTGTGCGGTTTAAAATGTGTAAAGTAATTATGCAGAAGTTGAAATTTGCGACTTTTTGCTGCATACTCAAATTTTGCAAGATTCGCCAAATGCGTGGGTGTCGATAAACTACCAGCCAAAGGTACTTGTAGAGTCTATTATAGGGATGATGCCTTCTGTTAGCTTTTTCGTGGAATTTTCAAACCACAGGGGAAACCTTTGACCCTTAAAAAATTTCCCCAGCAAACACCTCTAGATATCTATACTTATTAGTGGTAATCCTGACTAAGTACACTTACAAGTGTATAATACCTTTAGTGTGCAGAAGTTGGTCAAATGGGGTTGACAATTACGTATCGCCGCTCTTATTCATGTGGTAGAATAAAATCTAATGCTTCCTCACCTTAAAACCGCATACAGACTGCGAGTTGATCTTAACCTGGTTAGGCTGTGGCGGCAACCAATGAGTGTGCGTCTATTGTCCAGCTTAATTTCTGCTACCGGCTACCTTCCCCACCGCCCCCACCTGGGTTATCCTTATGACCATATCAGGTCCAACGCACGCTGGTATTATTAAGCCATACTTTTCTCTGCTTGCATACCACAGAGCCTCTGCCGTGTATTGTAGTATTGTTATGACATGACCAGTCGGCAGTGTTCCTCACAGTATTATGCCCTGGTGCCCACACATTGTCCAAGCAAAAAGCGCTAAAGTAATGGATCGACATAGCGTTATAGGTCCATGAGCGCATAATCCATACAAGCTCAGTTGCTTTCATGGATTAGCTAGGTAGGTTAGGTGTTAAAGTTGGGACGCAGCTAGATGCTATTATTTGGCATTTGGAGTTTTTTTGAGCTGAAAACACAGGAAGACGGTCACACGAGTTGTAGGTTTGAGGTGAAAGGAAAGGAAATGGTTTGAAAAGGAGAGGGTGGGTGGAACCACTTCCTCTTTTCAGTCGGTTTGTTGACTTTTTTTGTGTGTATCCAACCCTTTACTTTTCAACCTACTCTTCTCCTTGCTAAGTCAGCCTCACTCCTTCCCAGGTGTCTTTCATGAATAATTGACAGCAATTTATACTCAGAATAGAACGAGAGGTGAGAAGGTGGATTGAACGAGGAAAGAAAGAAGGAAGGAAGGAGAGGGAGAGGAAAGGGTAGAAGTTAGGGAGGCAGGAGGGAGAATAGGAAAGAAATTTTTTACTGGTGTCTGGCTGTGGGATTCGCAGTTCACAAACCTATTCAGGTTCATTTGACTCGCCCAAAAATGCCCATATCGGCACTTCAGACCACTCTTAGCCAATTCACTCCACTGTTCCGTCTTGTGCCCCAACTTCGTAATAACAAATGACGCCCATTACAGTCCAATTTCAACATTCACCCAGTTACAATGGCATCACAATAGACCTGAATTATGCATGTATTGTAGATTGTCGGTGTGTTAGTGTATTCGCTGCATATTAAACACGGAGATGTGGTCCATCAGGGAGCGTTTTTGAGTGGCAAGCTAGTTCACTCGTATATGTACAGGACAGTGACCCATTAGCCCTTGTTGCAGTGCAGATAAACGCACTAGTTATGAAGGATTCCCTAACACTTGTCCCAACGTGTCTTTTTTGAAACCTTCTTTGTCCCACTTTCTTGGCTAACACAGTTTTTCTCTGCAGAAATTCATGCCTACCTAGTTGAGTGCTAATGTCCGTACATATACAAGGGTCAAATTTTTACAGTGGTTGCCATTATCGTTTATACAGGCGGTGTCTGAGTAAGCCTCCAAGCATCCTTCCCGCCGCTCTTTGTTGGCCAAATGGTCGAATGTCAGGTATGCGTCAAGTATGCGAGCCGTCGGTAGTTTGCTGCTTCGTTCGCGCAAGCTTTAACGCCTCATTGTGTGTACGTAAGACCGTAACACTCGGCTGCGGTCCACTTTCGGATTTAGTAAGCTAGCGATAGGTTCTAATTCTATGCTCATGGATAGAGATAAGAGAGCAGAAAACACCGACTGACATATCCGGGGACGAAAGTAAGTAGTCAATGGACGGCGGAAAGGTCGATGTTGCACCGTTCAAAGACGCTGCCGGCCGCTCGACCGGTAGCGGCGGCGGCAGCCTGTGCCGAGCGAGGCGGGTCCCACGAGCGGCCGACTCGAGAGAAAAGGGGGAGAAAACGGTCTCAGAGACAACACCGCCTGCCGACGGAGGCACAAGCCTCGCCCAGAATGCAAAACCGTGTATACTAGCTTACGGGGCCGACAAAAAACAACACCTATCCGTCCTCGCACCAGGGCTCCGCCAACCGAGCGCACCAGAGCAACGTGATTAAAACACAACCTCGAGACGTATACGGCTATTCTGCACAGTTCAAGGACAAACGGCTCTCGACCCCAGTTTCCACCGGGGCCGGCAGGAGACTGTGGACAAGAAGATCTGGAGAATTGATCAACATCTACGGATAAGCGAGGTACGCTATAAGCTGTTGTGGGCTTGCGGTGGGGTAGTTTGGTTGTAGCCAGGCAAGGGTAGATATACTTTCGTCGGCATACGAAAAAGCCGCTACTCTTCTCAAGCATATGGTTTGCCAGCCTAGATCATCCATTGTGATTTAGGCCTGACCCTGCTGATTTCTTTTCTCTCCTTAGAGTAAAACTCGCTTCTCGGCCATTAGCGTTGGGTTACCGTTTGCATTCCGGTGGTTTTTCAAAACATACACGAGCTTCTTGGCAGCTACTAGCCGTGGTGTGTGTGTTACTGCTAGCTCGTGCGTATTTTTCTAACCCTTCCCTCCTTCCCTACGCCGCTAAACGGAGGAGCTTACGTACGTGTACTTGCGGCGTCGCTTGCTGCTGAGTAGGATCGCGAAGCACAGCGAGTGTTGCGCTTGCCCGCCGCCTGGACGCACCGTCTCGGCACGAGCTATGTTGAGTTTGGCCGAGTCGTAGAGCGTCGAGGGGCGGAAGTTACTACTGGCGAAAAGCGCTGCCGCGTTCCGCTCCATTAGCGTTGTCTATGCTTGCATGTTTGCAGAACCGCCAGAGCTTTGACCTCACCTAGTTATTCTGTTACGCAGTCCGTATAGAAAACTTCGCGCTCTTTCTCGCTACTAGAATGCAGCTGTGATGCACTGGTGGCTGCAACAGTCAAGGAGTTGAAGCAGTCACTGGACGTCCTGTCACGAAGCTCACCTCCATCAGAGAGGGACAAGACGCGGCCAGCGGCGACGCAGCACCACGCACTGCGACACGGCGACAAAACCCCGACTCCGGACTATGTCACGATTCATCATTCACCGCGACTCATTCGCCTGTGGCGACGCCGTTCGTCTCGCTCGGGTCCGCTCGGGCGTCACGGAGGCGACTCCTGGCAACAGCAGCATCGCCCGAGAAACAGACTCAGATTCTCCCGAACACGAGAGCGTCGTCCGCGAACAACCTGGCAGACGCCGGGCGAATATCGCCAGTTCTAGTCTGTGGTAACAGACTCCGCATAACCTCAGACATCGATCTCGCCTCCACCACCGCCTCCCTCACCGCCATCAGCAACTCCCTCCTCCTCTCTCGCACAGATCTCAGCAACAGTCGCAGAAAAAGTCGTCTCCCACGAGTCACATCACACGTGTGGTTTTACAGATACCCACCCCCACACAACTGCAGACGCAGTACGAGTCAGACGCCTGCTACGACTCCTCACCCACGCGAGACCTCGCATTACAGAACGAGCCCTCCCCCCACTCACCTCGCAGGACTTTGCCCGCACGCACGTTCACGTATCCTCGCCGCCCGAGTCACCCGCCCTCCTACTCTCCTTCATCCTTCTCTCTCCCGCTCCTCTCGCCTCAGGTACAACTACAAACGATGCGAGAGGTCGACGAACACGCGTACCCCGCTCGGCCCAAGCGACTTCACTCCGAGCAAGCGCGGGCTTTTCAGACAGCGGCATCGATGAGAACGACCCCCCATAGCCGTCGTACCAACCTTACAGAGGGTGAGGTGAGATACGGTAAGGGGAAAGATGAGAGGCTAAGAGGAAGCCTAAAAAAAGGGGACAATTAACGGTGAAATAAAAGAGAGTGCGAAAAAAGCGGAGCGTGGCGAGCGGGGTGAGCAGGGCTTACGAATAGGAAGGCAATTTTCGGAAGGGAGCGCGCCCGGGAAGCCTTCAAGTTTTTCATCGAGCAGCACATCGAGAACATCTTCCCGTGCCTACCAGCACAGCAACGCCAGCAACTGAGGATGAACTGGAGCATGAAATGGCGAAGAGAATCTCGACGAGACACTTGCAGATCAGATGCGACGTATCCGGTACATGAAAGAGTCCAATTTCTTCTACGCTCAACGCGCGAAACTCCACCACGACATGTCGACACACGGTCAAGCTCTCGGAGTCGTAGCTTTCGGGTGTGACGCTCGGAGTAAAACGGACACGAGACAGACGGTATGCGATGAAGACCTCCGTAAAGTCGACGTCCTCAGAGACGGAACCAGGCGCGCGCACGTGAAGGCGAACGAGACATTCTCTCGCGGAGGCCGACAACGAATGGTCGTGAGCTCTTCTTCTGCTCGTTTCAAGACCATCGCAAGCTCTACTTTGTGGTGGAGTACATCCCGCTGGCGACATGATGAGCCTCCTAATCAAGCTGGCACCTTCCCTCCCCGAACACCTCACTCACCCTCTTCTACATCGCGAGTTGGTCTGCGCCAGCCATCGAGCGCCAACCGGATGGGTCATCGAGACATAAACCCCGAACAACCATCCGCATTGTGCCGACGGACACACATCAGTTGACCGATTTCGGCTGTGTACGGTTTCCGATGGACGCACGACTCCAAACACTACAGCCGAGGGCAGCACAACCACCGACAGGGAGCATGAGCCGCAATAACGACGAGAGTCTCTCTGCAGCCGATGAAACCGCTGGAACTGCGTCGGAAGGCGAGACCACAATCGCTGCGTCGCTCACTCTCTCTCGGGAACCGCCCCAATCACATCTCCGCGGAGATCCTGCGAGGAACGGTACCAACCCCCCCCAGTGTGTGCGACTGGTGGTTCTGAAGTCTTGGGTTTATTCATACTTTTCCCTCCGATGGTTGGTCCCTGGAGAGGAGGAGGAAAAAAGCCTTCCACCTTAGGCCTAGAGTTGCTTCCCTGGTGGGAACCGATCGCTTAGTCGCTCAGTCCCGGGCCCTTCCCGTCTCCTTCACTTTCCCGCCCATCGCAGTGGGAGGTCGGGTGCACCCCTCCTGGCCTGTAAGAGGCATCGCGGGGGCCTTCGGACGATTCCCGGGCGTTTCCCCCGAAGGAGGTTCCTTATGGGGGGAGGCCTTTCTTCTTGGACTTTGGACCGAACTGGCCGTCGCGACGATGAATCGCCATGGAGCCCCCGTAAAGCCAGCTTCCTGAAAGATTGGCTGTCGTGATAGTCCCGCCCGGAGGGGGAGGAAATAAACTGTGTGCCGGGTCGGAAAGAGGCCGTCGCTCTCTGCACTCTTTTCCTACGGCATTCGCCGAGTCAGATCAAACAACAGCTTTCCTTCAACGCATCTGACTTGTCTGTCGTGATTCTAATCTACGAGCCTCCGGCCAATTCCCCAACGATTTTTTGGACGAATTAACGCGACCAGGTGGGCCCTCTGTCAATCCCTTTCTCCCAGCCGCTTCGGTGCCCCGCCCGACTCCCACTCCCGGACTCTTCTCCCTCCCCACCAAACACTACATTTCTCTCTCCCGAAAGACCAGGCCCCTCCACGCATTCTACGACTGGACCTTCATACGTTTCTTTCTAAACCAACCCTACGTTTCTACCGCCGAAAGGTCGGGCGGTCTCTAAGACGCCACCCTACACATCCCGCACATCACCAACACCTAACCATCACAAACTCAGCTCTTCGTCGTCGTCCTCGGCAACGGCGTCGCGAACGACAGCCACAGAACACTGCCGCCCACGCGGGCACATGGGCTCGTCGCGAGACCCATTCCACCTGCGGGAACGGTGACCAGGAACAAATCCCATCCCACAACGCGGTGTATGTATGAGTGCGGTTTGTTGTCTGTCCGCATCTGACGCAATTTTTAGTGTTAGTTTTTAATTGTGCTTGAAGATTTTTTCTGGCTATATCGAAAATCATGCGCCTTGTTGTGAGATTTTTGAGTTCATCTTTGGTTTTTGTGTTGCAATTATTCTTAGTCTTGAGTTATCGCTCTCACGCCAGCCAACTGACTAGCGACGCTCATTTTTTCCGTGCTGCATTGTCAATTGTTTTAGTCCACTCAGAAAAACAACAATTTCTATTATTCGAACACCATAATTCTTATTCCACTCCTCCAGTTTTTTCTTTACTCCCCATTTCTTTCCACCACTATCTCTTATTTGTAACAAATTTTTCCGTCTATATTATAGTGAACCCATATAACATGCAGATATTGCACACACACACACAACCTCGAGCATTTTCCAAAAAATATGAGTTTATGAATTCAAATTCTTTTGCTGAAAAACAAGCGCACGGTGCGTGTAGGTATAGGTATTGACAGCGTAAAGTATAATGTTGCAGTGCCCAGACAGGACAGCCCTCTAAGGGTGAATGCTGTCCTGTCTGGGTACTGCAACAGATTGTTGGATATCCTAGGCAAATGACATGTATGAACCTTCCGTTGAACATGTAGGATTGTATAGGCTGATACAATCCCAGTACCTAGCTTCATACATGTCGGTTGCCTAGGATATCACAAGTATGTACGTATGTAGTATCTGGCAAAAGCAGCATGCAGCAAATTCATGGCCTACAACTGAAACATAATATGGCAATGTGCACACATGTGTACTCCAGCTTTTGATGCTTCAGCAGATAGCTATAATAGTCCGAGATACATGCACCGCACTGTGTGACTCTGTAGGACGTGTGTGTGTGTGCAAGAAGATAACGCAAGCGTGGTGGGTGTACTATGCCAAAGCAGGATAATCCCCAAAGACAACAGAATATTATTATAAAGCAATGAGAAATGGGATCATCCGGTTCCTGTCTTAGCGAAATGCATTATCCCTACATTTTCATGGGGCAAAAACATAGCATGACTATTACACTCGTTTTTTCGTAACATTTATGCTAAATACGCATGCTTGGCAGCTCAACTCAAGATGCTTGAAAGAAGCAAAAACCTATGCATTTCAGGATGCCAGGGGACGTACTATACAGCCTGATTGACACTACTGTTTTGCTGAATCCCCTACTACCGACCTGCATGTATTTCCTGCACCAATACACCCCTTGGGCATCTAGACAAGAGGTGTACAGTATAAAGCTCTCTGAATGATCACTGGGTAGGCCCGATGCATTGATGTCTGGTATGAATGTTCAGCCAATAGAGCTGCAGGAGTGAGCAACAAAAGAAGGAATGCTACTCCATACGAGGCCCTGAATGCCTGGGAAAATGCACTTCGAGTTTCCCAAAACTTTCTTTTTGAGAGCATAGCTGTGTGACACTCAACAACAACAGTGAGACTCTGAACTACGGCTTCAGAAGCTACTACTACACAAGAACAGTGGAACTCGCTAGTGAAGAATGTGCTGGGACAATGGTGCTCTTTATTCAGATGCTAAACGATGTCTTCATAAAACCAGGTGTCCTCACTTATTCAGAGTGTCCCATAATAATTATTATACGAAAGAGGTTCCACTGTGGCTATGTATATTATAGTGATTTCTAACTTACCCTTGAGAAAATTATCGTAAAAGAAATGATCACAAGCGTTAGACTTGTGGAATTACTGTCCCGGTCGCAGGACAGTTGTGCACGTGAATTGCGTTATATTCATAATGTAAGAATTCGCACAATCTAGAGTATGCCCTGTCGTTATTCAACAAGATTCTCCGAGTAATCATTTTTATGCGGTTATAGCAACGAAGACAACTCATGTCATCTCAGGTGCGTACATATGCTGCCTCGACCGCATACCTACTAGTCGCAAAACTAACCGTAATACGCTTTAATATGTACACATACACAGAGCATTATTGTACGCTCGTGTTCTTAAGACGTAGTGGCATGTGTGTTAATATGCACGCAATGTAGTCACCACATGTATTCCTTCTATAGCAGGTATGCGTGTATGTATGTATGTATGTATGTAGGGTACGGATGTGGCTTAAGGGAGTGCCGTGATGGAATGTATGTATGTTGGTTTTCATCCATTTTTGGGAGAATGTAGATGCCTCCTCCATCACAGACGTACAGGCCAACCTACGTACAGTGCCCGCATGTGCGTGTGTGTGTAGACTAGTGCACAGGAGTACGCACGCACGTCGGTTGCCACGAATGGCACGCTGCTTTTGCTGATCGGAGCTACGTATGTACAAGCACAGGTGTTGCTTGTTGTTGTCCGTTAACAACTAGTCGACAGGTTTAACATTATCAAAATGTAGGCGCCCTATTCACCCACAAGAATGTGTGTATCTGATATAATAATCCATAAGGTCAGAGCGAGCATATCCAGGGATATAAGTGGCGGCTCTAATACTACCATAATACATTGACGGTATGAGCTGGTCCTGCTCCTATATTCTACCTAGAAGAATGTGTAGCATGCATACCTACATAGATACGAACACTGATGCAGTTAAGAGAGTTGATGCTGGCTTATACCACCACCATATATCCCCAATATAGGAATGCCTCTGTTACTTAGTGCGAACACTAAACATCGGTTTGTCCAGCGTACGTACATAATATTATCAGCGAGTGACTATCATTTGATCACGAGGAGTTATATTTCCATAGAGGAATGCTTGCATCTGATACACACTGGCACCAATATGTAGAGGTGGAGGAGGTGATGGCGTTTAGAGCGAGCACACCCTTGTACAAAGAATGCGTAATAATTAAATGACACCCCAAAAGTTTAGCTTCTCCGTTGGTTGGTTTCACCACGATAACAGGTAACAGATAGAGCGCTCGCCTAGACTGCGGAGTGCCGTGGGTTCGAATCCCACCCAGGGCAGCCGTTTTTTCCTTGGAATAAAGCGCTCAGACGACAGCCAAACACACACACAAGTGGAGAAACTTGGTGGCCACTGGCGATTTTGGAATCGCTAAAACAAAACCCGCCAAAATCACAGGAAATTTTTCACACCTTCCAGTCGAAAATTTATAGCACAAGGTGCACACACTTGTTACACACAACCGGAAAGTTTGATGTCCATTGCTTCAATGACAGAAGATTAAATTGTTTTAAACAGCCGTAGGCAAAAACACTAATCTTCAATTTACACAGTGAAGTGGGAGACAAGTGAGTAATTCTCCCCTGAATCTTCTCCTCCCGAGACTAAGATTGCATAGCAAAAGCTACAAAATGATCGGATGGCTGCCGCTGATAATGACGTGCACTATAGAGGAATTGTTTGGTGTTCTGCGGCCACAGAAAGTTGGTAGACGACTTCGACGGAACGCATGTCTCCATTATCTTCTGATTACAAAATTACATTCTGAAAGAACGCGTGTTTGTCTGTCGCTTACATACACGCACATGTGACATACTGTCCCGCGTATCGAGTTGCTATAGACACAACACTTACACAGTCTGGCGAATAGAATTGTGTTTTTTTAATGTTTTGCGGCTAATTATGTTGCCGTGTCCCCTCCTTCCGTTTCGCTGTAAATTGTTTCCCAGTTAATTAAATTCAGGAAATGTGGTTAGAGCATTGATAACGTATCGTCAAGGGGATTGTGTTCCGGTTTAGTTAATAGCCCATAAACGAGGTGGTGTTGGGACGTGTTTCCCATATAAGGAGGTGTGAACTCACTAGGTGAAATTTTCGTTAATCTATAGTTTACTAAATGAATTAAGCTACCCATTTTTTTTGAAAAAATTCACACCAAAAAAATTCGACATAGTATATACATACAATGTATGGAAAAAAAATTTTACGTACTGCCCCATCGATTTTTGCGACTTTCGCAACCACTCTCCACATTTTAGAGCATGCAGATGTATGTACACAAAATATGGATGGTGCTGCACAAATGGTCTGTTTGGAAGCAAAGGGTCAAAAAGTGGAAGGTTTGAGAAAATGCCGGAGTTGTTGTGTTTCCCGTTGAGTCAACGAGTCGCCGCTCTTGATGTGGCTAGAAGGTCTGCTTTCTCAGTGGATCAGATTTGCTGCTCTTGGCCGCGGCTAGAAGTACACTGCGCCATTTGATGAGCCATCGATACATAAAAACACACCACACCGTCATTTGATGACCCGTGGACACACGAATGAACATACCTCTAGACTGTCACCCGTCACCTGATGAGGTGTAGCCAGGCACATGATCACATGCAGCAGAATGCGCCGCTGTAGACCTACATACGCATCCCAGGGGTAAGGGACACTGGTTTCGTGAATAGATTTGGACATTTTTGTCCAGAACACTGGTATACGGAGTGCAACGTGAGATAATAATAGGTTACCACGAAGTAATGCGGACCACATAATAAACGGGACATTTTTGCCAGCCAGTGGGGGAGAAAGTCCATTCAACAGAGGAAACTAACACCGACTGTAAAAGCAAAACCATTGTCCCAACCTTGTGCTAGATATTCAGTGTCATGCCCGTACACAACTCTGCTGTTGGTGATGTAACCTATTTAGGGTATGACGTAATAGTTGCACAAGGATCAGGCTAGGGATTGCATCAAAGAATGAGGCAAAACAGGTACATACGTACATGTGGCGGTTGAATAGGTGAAATTGAGAGGAATGTGTCAGATGTGACACCTGTGGATTGCATAATTGGCAAGAAAACTAGAGAAACTGCACCCACCACCCTCACTATCTCTTCCCATCTCACTGATTAACTTCAGTTTCAATACCCACTGTAATGGATGCTTCTCTAAGTATACACATCCATCTGGTCACACAGAAGTACAGCGGAACTATTCAAATGCAAACCGTTCCATAAGTGTGTACCTTTGAAATGATAAATTATACGTACGTGATGTTCGTGCAGGCGCATTGCCAAGTGTTCACATCGACTCTGTCGTATTGAAAAAATCACGCAATCAGGCGAATAGGTGTGCCTGCTTCATTCACCGACCGTAATATACATAACATAATTGAGACAGTGAGAACTGCGATATTATAATATATCATACTCCTTTCACTTTTCCGTGTAGCACTGAAGTATCTCATCAATTGTTCGGCGGCGCTGCCGGCTTTATATTGTACTTGTCAGCGACTCTTTCCGCGTCCAAACTCCTTGGTCCAGACTCTCTCTTGTTGAGAATTTTTCCAGGATTTCGGCGTAGGGAGGCGTCCGTCAGAGCTTGATGCGACGGGAAAAATGTCGCCGTAGTAGTCCGACGGTTCGAGGAAGGTGTCCGTTTTTTTTTCACTTCCGAGCAAAAACGGATTGTCTGCTATTTGGAGGGGAGAGAGTGGCACGCCTCTACGTAGACTAGGTGAAAGCGACAGTTGATCGAGTTTTTGACGGAACGATCTCGTTCTCTTTCTTTCTCTCAGTTTTTGCTTCTTGCACCTCTCTATTTCGGCCTTTTCGTTCTCTCGTTTTCTTCCCTCTGCTCTTTCTCTCTGGTTTCTAATACCTCACATCTCCTCTCTTTCTCTTTACTTTTCTTTCCTCTCCTCTTGTACTTCCCCAATCTCGCGTTTGTCTCCTTTCTTTCCTTCCCCCTCTCCCTCCCTCTCGACTTTTTCTTTGTCGTAATAATTCTGTGTACAAATACAGTTAGATTTACACATTAGTGTAAGTGTATACTGATGGCAGCTGTCTGACATTCTTAGTAAACATTGTCACAATACCACCTGTACAAACTACACAGGTTTCCCCCCGTACGTAGCATAAGTGGGAAGAATGAAGCGCACAATATAGTTGCTGATGATCAGCTACTCTCCACATCTGTGCCCGGTGCTCTACTATATACGAATACATACATAGCCACCTGGGCAGATCTTCACAACACTTGCCCACTACAGCTCTGTATACTCTGAATGTGACGTCATGTCACAGGTTGTTTTTACAGGGCAAAGGGGATATTTGTATGTCCTGCGTAGTAGCGTGAGAATGATAAGATGACCACTAGGAGGCAGACAACAGCCATCACTGTGACTAACCTAATTATACCATAATGTGATGTAATGAGCTAAATCAAACCTAATAGGGGGCAAAAATGTTGAAGCTGATATCATGCAGACAACAACCATCACGACTGGACGTAACACCCACATATCCAAAAACATGTGATGTAATGTAAACAGGCACATATCACATGATGCAACTTTGTTCATTGCAAATGTATGGGTATCATAGACAGTGCAACAACATCTATATTGCATGCAAGATGTTGGACCCATCATATATACTCATACGTTTCAAGTTGAGTGCAACTTTCTCACTCAAAAGAGTATCGTGGACTTTGTTAACACAATGCAGGCGACTTTTTACTATCCCTCCTTGCATAAACGATCGTGGCGCATAATACGCACACACACACACACACACACAGCGGGAATGGCCTGGGAACAAGGCAACAAATCAGCAACGTGGAAGGTATGCTAGCGAATGGACGCCGGTGCCAATATTGTGATGGACAAACAGATTAGTTGCAGAGGAGCCCCCTCTCCCCCTCCCACCCTCCCCCACACAGCCCACACCAGGTTTACTATATACCGTACAATGACTAGGGGCGTGGCTAGCATGCCCATACACAATGCACCTGCATCCTACGACAGAACACACGCACATGGCCAGCTACATAGTCTTTTCATACCTACTCACAAAAACAAGTACGCCACTACAAATGTAACATACCGCAGCAAGATTAAACCCACTGATAATGTGTACAGCATGTCGTGATGTAAGTATGCGGTACATGTTGTATATTCACATGTGTCCCACTACCACGTTGTCATGTAGCTGATGGGAAGCGTCTTGTCACAGCTGAGAGTTTTAATAAATCCTCCCCCAATTTTACAGCCGCATGTTGCCACAGACATTCCTGTGGTAGTTGCCCGGGTCACTAATGATATTCATTGATGATGTCACTCTGCATCATCGAGACCTTGCACATTATGCGTATTGCACAAGTCAGCTAGTACATACATTGGAAAGGTGTCAATCGGACAGAACATCAAAGAGACTACGGGAAGAACTTTTAACAAACTAGTCACACCTTGTCCAGTAGGGAGTATCCCCAGATAATCACTAAGTACGGTAGTATTATACTTAGTATATAGGGATGGCACAGGCTGTCCTACATTATGCCCATACATATAGGGATGGCACAGGCTGTCCTGCATTATGCCCATACATTTGAGATTTTCATGTCTTAGGACCCCATGTGTTTCATGATACCTGAGCAGTAAATGTGTATTGACTTGAAGTTAGTCTATATTTAGCCAGACCCTCTCTCCCACACGTATGTGTATGCTTTTCTGTGCACGTTAGTTTCATGCGCATGCAGCGTGGGTGGAGGGGAGAGAGAGAGAGAGTGAAAAAGCACGCACGGGGAGAGAGGGTCTAGCTTGTAAACTATGCCATCCCTCGGTGTATGTATGTATGTATGTGTCTACCTCAGCACTCTGTCTAGAGAACAGAGTGTCGTGGGTTCGAGTCCAACCAAGGGCAGAGCTCTTTAAAATCGTTTTACAGGGTGCAGTTCGATTGTACTCTGCCACCTGGCCTTGCTTTGCAACCTTGATCACAATACATTATAATATACACACAGAGTAATAGCAGAGCACTTGTTGCATCATTATGTCCAATACAGCTATTACAGTAGCACTAGCGTCACACAGACTTTGATAAGAGGTGAGGAATTTCAAGAATGTCACTCACAATCCCGAGTATGCCAGTCTGGCAATGATTTCACGAGGACAAATGGCCAGCTATATATAATACATAGCAATTTACTCTATGGGAGTTTCCTATAGTATGCCATGCATGCTGTGACTTTAACTCCCTGATAGCTGACCTGGGGGTTAGTATGGGGTTCATTGTCAGATGGGCACATTTTTGGTAAATATAAAATTTCTATTCACGATTGCTTGTGCGTTATTTTATATATCCAGCAAGTGGTTGTATATATAATATATAATATATACACACTGCCATTCAGCCCACGTGTTTCAATAAAACCTCTCTCTTCAGATGAAAATGTCCATATCAGAAGTGAGGCAATCTAATGCTTGCAGATAAAAACTCTTTTCAGACATTTTGTCGCGTTGATTGAAAAGCGGTCCAGACTGCAATCTTGTGCGGGCGGGGCCGCGAACCAACTGTATAATAATTATGTACACATTAACGAGTAAAGAAATGAAAGTATGTGTTTCAGGGTGTTTATATTCAGCTCTCTCCGGGCAGTGTCTGCAAAGAAAACAATCCGTTTCGGTGAGTAAACTGAAGGAGCTATTGAAAAACATGGCACGTAAACCAAACGCCCGGCGTGGATAAACACGGACACATTCCATTGATAACGCGGGATGCAAAGACTAGCAGAACCGGTGTGCATAACTGGAGAGTGTATGTATGGAGTACTCTATAGTACTCTAGTCTACCTCAAAGGTATTGCGTTTGGGCATGCATGTCACGAACACTACAGTATACATGAACACAGACAGACCAAGTACTGTAACCCGCGCTGCGCATGCGCTGGTTAATAACACCAGATTACATTTACATACCACATTTAATACAGTGTAATACAACACTGACGGTGTGTGTATCAAGTAATATATACCACGGTATAATGGTATGATTTATAGAACACCACTGACAGTATAAACAATCGGTGTATGAATTTACACTCCAGGTAAAAAGAATACGCAAAATGATAGGTATACAAAATAATTTACACCCAGATGGAATGATTATATATCATCACCGACAGTATAACAAAAAGTATATACAACAGATAGAATGAAGACCACAACCATTACATGCTAAATAGAGAAATTCCAAAAATACCATAGTTAAATACGTAGATAACATGGCTCCTCTTTGTCTGCCTAATTTTCAAGATACTGCGGGTAGTTATCACGTTAGAGACCAAATATGCAGGCATGTGACAGAGTTTTCAAATTTCGCGGATGAGCAAGTACACTTAACCTCTTCCATACCTGGAGTTGAATATGTACTTAACCCCATGAATTCCACAGACTCCATTCAGAGAACTACGTAGTATGTATAGTTCAGAGGCAAAGGCCTTGCCAGATCAGCTAAGACTTGAAAGAGCTGCCATGCCATCGTATTGTGTACAGCCTGCTATAATACCAGATCAGTTTGATAGTAAGACTGCTGGCTTCCCTGGTGTAGCCAGCACGGCTCTTGCCAGTGTGCTTTTGCAGACAGGGGTCTGCGCTCTCGCTGTTTGCTTGTAATTAACCATATCTGGCAAAGTAACGGTCTCCCCTGGCAGCATTAGTACATAACAACACGTGTCAACTCGCAACGAAGTTACGACCAAAACGCTAAATCTATACAGCGCTTGTCAGTTTACAACATTCTCAGTACACACGTCACGTTTTCAGGGCGCTCTCTCTCTCTCCATACAAAGGATGGCTCACACTGACTATAACTGATTATCAACAGTAGGGCTTGTGACACAGCGCAGACGCTTTGTCTGAGAGAACGTGGCGACTGGAATGACGCGTGCATTTTTGACACGACGAACAGGCTGGAGATAAGCCCACACCACACAGACACCGACAGACAGACAGACCGACACATTCTGAGCACACACCCACACACACCACACACACACACACACTGTGTGCCCTTTTGTCTCGTGTTGTGGTGGTCTTCTCTTTCCATCCGCTAAAAGTACTCTGACCTTGTCCATTTTTCAAATTCCGCAGATGTTTGCAACATATTTTCCAACGACTTCCGGTAACAGATTCCAATGGTGCCTTGCAAATCTGTAGAATTACGGACTATGTAGCTGCACGCAACATATTTATTCTGACTGGTTCACGAAGAAAGTCCATATTATGTGGTAACTTTGTCTTGCAGAGAGGACATACAACTGCGTAAGTAGCCCCATGTCCTTTATTTTCTCCACCATCCATTGAATCATTTCCGTTTCCGTCCTTCCTCGAGCCATTGCGCTGTGTTAATGTTATCGTAGTGGTCTAGACCCGCTGTTGAGGAGCTCAACGCTCCAGTTTGTCCAGAGTAATAATTACCCAGCTGTTAAGAAGGGTTATCTGACAACGGCAACGAAGTCATCTGAGTGTTCGCGACACGTCCGACAGTGTCGTGAAGTGAAGATGAGCCATGCGACACTGTATATATCACATCTCTCTTTAGACGTATATGGCTTAGTGCACTACCTTGCACACAGGTACCATGCCTCCTAGATACTAAGTATATACTACTGTACTTAGTGAGACTATACTATAGCACTGTTGTATGGTAGTAGAGTGGTCTCACCCGTTGAGCATTGTGGTTTGGTCAAGATGAGGTCGATACACGTCTTTTTAGTCTCGACAGCAGTGGTAGGTCACGCTTCGGTATGACGTATCTTCTGCCAGAGTGGTTGTTGTTGTTGCCGCTGGAGTGTGCAAAGTGTGTGTGCGAGAAGATAGAGAATCACCGTAAGCAGGAGAGCATGGGAATATTTAGAAAACTTAAGATGAACATAACGATGAGGAGAGGTGCAAGACTGAGAAAGTCGAGCGACAAAGTAAAAACTGAGAGGAGCGCGAGAGATGCAGAAATGGAGCACGGGCATATCTTGCATTTTATTACCAAAACACACACACACAAATCAGTCTGTTTTGAACAGCCAAAAAGAATGTTGCAGAGAAACGTGACAATGGATGGATACGCTTTCCGTTTAGAGAGCCAAGTAGAAGATATAGAATGTCTATGTTATGAAACATGAATATTTATTACTCTGTTGCTAGTGAGTACATTATCTATACAGGCTACATCTCATATACGTAGCAGCATTTCGAAGGCTCCGGTAAAGTTATCTGCACACTATATTATGAATACTGACCTATTGTCGCATCTTCGAGAGGAATGAACAACATCACGCGATTCTCGACAAAGATCAAGAGCAGAGAAGAGATTCCATTGCCCTTTCTGAACAATAGACCTAAACACCAACCAAAATACCAAACTATTCCAATCACCACACACCAATGTGCATTCCTCGGGTACACTACGAACATGTGAACGTGACCCGCCATTTCAGTAGCAATACAAACAGATAATTACAACGCTATGGATAACATATCCACTGTTATTATAGAAGTAGAATATCGTTAAGAGTATAATATCATCACATATGGACCCACGTATGTAATTTGTAAGAGTGTTTGGGGTAAATATGTGAATACAACCACAACGTGAACCCTTCTTTGGGTGAATGCAGTTTGCATGTGTGGGATATAGCCAATAGCCGACACATGAGGCTGCACGAAGCTGCCTGCTTTCTGCTTCCGATATGTGAGGACAAGCAGGATCTGGTGCAGACACACTACTCATATCGAACTAGCATGCCCGCTGGGAACATGTGCAGTACATTTTATAGTATCCTGCTGAGGTCACTAAAGGTTGGGAACTCTGACATATCAGGACTTTAAGATAAATGAAGCAAAACTTCTGCTCCACCAGACCTCTAATGCTAATCATGGGGTAAATTTATGTCATTAGTATGAGCCCAAATGCTAGTCTAGTGGCTAGACTCTGCGGGTCAAAGGGCAACTGGTAATATCCACAATGCCGTTTATTCACCTCTAGCTGATTGCACTAGCTGCGAGTTCGCACCTCTTTTCCGCGAAGAGCAGCCGCCCTCAGTCTGACCTTGGCGGCTTGCCTGACGCAATTGCAGAACCCACTACTCAACTTGCTCCAAGCTGCTTTAATTCCGTGCGTGGGGAGTACACGCGAGTAATTTAACCCTGAGCTACGCGGACATTATTCAAATCTAAGGAAGGAGTGGGGCTGGGGTTTAGAGAAGATGCGAGTGCTAAGCCAAGCCGACACACAGAAGGCCGACTTGCCGAGCTAAAAGAAAAAACTGAAAAAGACAACAACGGAACTAGAAGAACAAGAGTGTAACTAACGGTGAGACAGCTCCGTTCTCGTCCGCATGTAACAACCGGTAGCCATTTTTTCGTATGAGTGTGCGTTAATTAGATTCCCTTTCAGGAAAGCCTTGCAAACTTGGAGCGGCAGATATTCGCCTTCGAGGGCAGCTATCTCGAGGATACACTCACGTACGGGAACGTCATACGAGGTTGGGACGGCTACCAGTCTCAGAACAAGTAAGTTGGATAAACAAAAGGGTCAAAGGTTGATTTTGATAAGACATTCCCGCTAAAGGCTTTCGCAGCAGTCTATTCTTCACTGCACTCTCCAAACCTTATTAAAGATATTCAGACTTGCAATAGGTCTGTCCTTTTCTCCACATTCTTGCTAAAAGTACGGAAAGTTTAGGCCCAATTTTTCAGATTGTCTGGCTACAAGACTATTATAATAGTCCGACACACTTTAACAATTATGCTCTGTATGCAACTGATCTCCCGCCTCTCTCTCTCCCTCTCTCTCTCTCCCTCTCTCTCTCATCCCTCTCCCTCCTCTCGAAACAAAACTCCCTCTCTCTCCCGGCCTCTCTCTCTCGCTACTCGTCTCCCTCCTCTCTCTACCGCTCTTCTCCCCTCATCTCTCTCGTCGCATCATCCCTCTTCTCTCTCTCACCTCTGCCTCTCTCCTCTCGGCTCACCTCTCTCTCCCTCTGCTCTCTCTCTCGCTCTCGTCTCTCTCCCTCTCTCTCTCACACGAAACTCCCGCTCATTCTCTCTCTCTCGCCTCTCTCTCTCTCGCAACTCGGCGCTCTCGCTGGGGTGTCTGTCCCTCTCGCTCTCTCTCTCCCCACTCTCACTCCCTCTCTCGTCTCCCTCTCCTCCCTCTCTCTCTCTGTGGTATCAATGCCACAGGTCCGGGAGTAGCAAGAACGAGAGAAATCGAGAAAGAAAATCTCGGCATCTGACCGTCCTCTCTCCCGTTCCTCAGTCACTTCACACTGGTGGTCAGCTTCCTGCCTGGTAGTAACGTACAAATCTCAAATTTTGGGCATAATGAGGACAAGCTGTGTCAACCCTAACAGTACTTAGTGATCATAATGTGCCTGTTAACCCTTTGCAAACGGCTTATCCACATGTTAACTCTTTTCATGCCTGTACTATAATAATATTGTTCTGGTAAATCTTTGCATGCCTAATGTAATGTATTCTTCACACTTTCCTCAGCACGCGCTCTGTGTACTGAAATGAATTAAAACAGCCCTTTAAAGCCACGGCTGGGTCGAGTTTGATCTGCCAATAAGCCAATTAATTCGTAACGTGTTTGCGTATTGTTTAATTATCGCCTTACAATTTACATGTTAAAATTTATTTTATATTTTTATAATATTTTTATTTTATATTATTATTTTTTTTTTTTATTTTAATCAAATTTTATTAACAATATTAAATAATATAACTAAATTCACGTGTAATACTCAGTGATGGCGCTCTCTATGTGCCACAATCTTGAACATGATTAAACACACCTCCCTGTTTCTGTATTAAGGTGCCACCACAATTACACACAAAAGGGGATGGCTCGGCGTACATGTACAGCCGCACACCGAGTTTTAACAAAGAAAAAAACAGGATACGGTGGGACTGCGAACCGCACAATCCCTGGTTTAGGAGACCAGTGCCTTCGTCCATTAGGCCACAAGGGCTGGTCGATGGATGCCGGAGTCTTACCGTCCAATGGTTTCATCAAGTGCTCTGAGGATTCTCCCTAGGCACAAGGGCTGTGGGGCGCAATGGATGGCCGGGAGTCTTAACTATTAAATTACCGTCCAATGGTTTCAAGTGCCTTCTCCTTAGGCCACAAGGCTGGCGATGGAGCCGGGAGTCTTACCGTCCCAATGGTTTCAATCAGTGCCTTCTCTTCCTCCATTAGGCCAAAACAAGGGCTGTGGCGATGGATGCCGGGAGTCTTACCACAATGGTTTCACAACAGAGACCAGTGCTTCTCCATTAGCCACAAGGGCTGGCGATGGATGCCGGGAGTCTTACCGACCACTGAGTTTCAATCAGTGCCTTCCGCATTAGGAGGCCCCACAAGATGCTCTGGCGATGGATGCCGGGAGTCGTTTTACCGTCCAAGATGGTGCATCACAACATATTGGTTGTTCGACTTTGACAATATCTCACACAGCCTGTGCCGTGACGTGATTTATAGTGCTCTGCAATTATGTACACCTAGCAGCATGCAGAGCGTAGCACAGAAAGAGGGGCAGTGAGCTCTACACTAAACAATACAACGTGGAGAGGGCAAAGCCCTGTGTCAAGCTTGTCGTTTTCTCCCGCGAATTCACAGTCCCTGATGAAAACCGGATGCATTGTTGGGGTGTTTGTTGAAGAGCCAAGCCAGCAATCCTGTGTGCATTCCATTCGTCCTCCCAGCAACACCACGGCCTCGTGGGGCTACCTTACATGGGAGATATCTGACTACCTACACTCATCTCTGCCGAATAACACCCACACACACATCTTAGTAAGCCACCACCCTTTGCATACAGTACACGTATGCATAGTGTATGGATATGCATGACTAATAGAGTCACTGTGCAGCCTGGTAGCAGGCCTTCCCCGTACAAATAATAGGATAACCTATGCTTATTGTGTATGTGTCTTTGCATACTCAAGTTAGTTTGGTCATGCACACGCCTTGTCTTTACAATACCACTACCACCAACACGCTTTCGCGTTTTCTCCTGCTATCTCGTTCAACACCTTTACTTTCTGTTACTACTTCCTTTACTCCACCTTTTCGCACCCACTGTATCTCACTCTCTCTCTTCCCCTAACTTGCTCCCTTGCTCCCAATTCCCACTTTCTTATTTTAAACTACTCTCACTCCAACCTTTCATCTCTCTCTTCGTTCCAACCTTCGTCTCTCTCCATCCTTTAGGACCCACTATCTCACTCCCACCTATGCATCTCGTTCTAACCTCTCTCATTAGACCATCATTCTTGTATAATGCATATTATTCCTCCAGCAATGTACTACAGATACCAGGAGTAGATCCATAGCATTTCCTGTTCGGTCTACGCATGGAATTTGAGCATGATGAAAGCAGAACCGTTAGGAATGATGTCGCCCTTAATTGGCCTAATTGAGGCTGCAACGAGCAAGATTGCAACGCTAATTGTGTTAGTTAAGATCGAAAACATCCTATGAGCTGTGGAATGCGGAGACCGGTGTGAAATTCAAAATAATATGTCTGAGTCATTCATTTTAGAGAGTTTAGCCACCACCTCGGCATTCAGACAGGCTATACATAACCAGCCTGCAGCTAATGTTTGAGGTGTATATACATAAGACAAGCACCGTTTCGTTTGTCGTATTTTGACAAACTGGAGCTCTCTATGGATCAAATGTATGGCTGTTACATAGTATACTAATGTAATAATAATAATGTACAAGGATGGAAATGCACCGTCTATTAGAGGAGATTAGAGCTGTCGAACGTAAAACTTTGATACTACTTAGCAGATAGCAGGAAATGGACTGCAGAACTACAAAATCATGCAGGTAGATTAAAATTTGAGCAGACCGTGGCTATATAGCAGTAAATGCACACTGTATAAGAATCCAAATTCTGTGAAGCAAATCAAAAGTTGAGACGGCGGCAGGCACAGGGCGACAGGAATGCACGTAGATATACTAGCAACAAGAGAGACATAATTATACAAGCAAGAGAGACCACATGCTTGTCGAGAAGTCTGATGAACAGCGTGTCTGGCTAATGAGATAACTGACTGTAGCCTGAGAAAGTGGGAGAACCGGGCCAGCTATACACACTGTATGCAGCCGCGGAATGGAAAAACTCTAAGAAATGTGGCAAAGGACCTAAATCAGTAAATGAGTAATTATACGATTTCACTGCCTCCTCCGCCCATGTCTTGCATTCCGTCACTTTATACTCTATCACTGGTAATGATTGAGCTGACCGCAGCAAGTGCAGCTATTGGCTTTTAACCCCCTCCCCCCTCTCTCCTCCTCTTTGATGATTGATCTGAACAAGCAGCTATGTATGTTACCCATGAGCTCCCTCTTTAGGACCCATGTGTAGTGGCTTTTAACCCCCTCCCCGCCCCCCTCTCTACCTTTCTCCTCCTCCTCTCTTTGATGAACAAGCAGCTATGTATGTTACCCATGAGCTCCCTCTTTAGGTCCCACCTGTAGTGGCTTTTAACCCCCTCCCCGCCCCCCTCTCTACCTTTCTCCTCCTCCTCTCTTTGATGAACAAGCAGCTATGTATGTTACCCATGAGCTCTCTCTTTAGGTCCCACCTGTAGTGGCTTTTAACCCCCTCCCCGCCCCCCTCTCTACCTTTCTCCTCCTCCTCTCTTTGATGAACAAGCAGCTATGTATGTTACCCAGAGCTCTCTCTTTAGGTCCCACCTGTAGTGCAGCTATTGCTTTAACAACTCCCGCCCCCCTCTCATACCTTCTCGCCTCCTCTCTTTGATGAACAAGCAGCTATGTATGTTACCCAGAGCTCTCTCTTTAGTCCCACCTGTAGTGCAGCTTTGGCTTTTAACCCTACTCTCCGCCCGCTCTCTAACCTTTCTCTCCTCCTCCTCTCTTTGATGAACAAGCAGCTATGTATGTTACCCATGAGCTCCCTCTTTAGGTCCCACCTGTAGTGGCTTTTAACCCCCTCCGCCCCCCTCTCTACCTTTCTCCTCCTCCTCTCTTTGATGAACAAGCAGCTATGTATGTTACCCATGAGCTCTCTCTTTAGGTCCCACCTGTAGTGCAGCTTTGGCTTTTAACCCCCTCCCCCCTTTCTCCTCCTTGGTGATTGAACAAGCAGCTATGTATATTACCCATGTGTGTCCTCCATGTAACTAAGAGAAACTGGATGTCCACAATGATGAAGTCTCATCAGCTCACAGTAAACCGTTTTCTCCCACACACCCCATCCTCACCTCAACGAAAAACCTTGAATTTGTATAATTTTACTGTTGCGTTCAGACCGTGTTTGAAAAGGTCTGAGCAATAATTATACATTTCTCCAACCCCACCTCAGGCCAACAATCCCCGCATCTCTCTCCCACACTCCCTGGACCATGAGGACGTCTCTCTCAACGACTCGGTCGAAGAGAACAGCGATGCTCAGTCCCACGCCTCGTCCGTCAGTCAGGAGGCAGAGTTCTCCAAGACCAGCTCTCGCCGGGACGACAGGAGAGACAGACTACAACCGTCCTCATTGAAGAAGAGAAAGTCGCACAAACACAAATAGAGATGGAACTCTCCGGATGTATTTGTATGTAGTTTGCTGGTCTAACTATGTACATTTGTACTATCAAATTCAGTGTGATTATTATGTTTCAATCCAGACCACTTGAGATGGAAAAATCAACAGTGCAAAAAGTGTGGTGTGTTCTGTTAGCAGTATTATAAGTATATATTATGCTACCACAGTGAGCCTTCTTTCTTGTTAGCTCTGGCCATTTCCATCAGTGCCTGCAGTGAATTAACAACACATCACACCACGCTGCTGTCTCAACGGCATAAATCAAAGATTTGTTTACGTACTCATGTATAACAAAATTTTTGGGGAATCACTGAGAAGCTATTTTTCGTGAAGAAAAAACCCTCTGCTAATGCTGTTGGCCAGTGACTGCAGCAGGGAACTAAACTTTAGTGTTTTCATGAAAGTCACACTATATAACCACTCACCAAGTAAACCCCTGAGTATAAGTATAGTATGTACTGTACATACATACCTGCATCCTCGACTTCTCCTTGGCTTGAATCTCGGCCACTCTGTCTGCAGCTGCATGCGCTCTGTTCTGCCTACACACACACACACATTACATCACCACAAAGAGAGTGATCATTTCTCCCAGGTACCAATTAGTTTACATATCATCTATAATCTTCACTCGGGTGGCCTGATAAAATATGCTCATTCAAATCATACATTATTCTCAAAATTATGCTAGCATAATTTATCAAGGCCTACCTCTGAGTCTGCCTGTTCTGAATCTTCCGATGTATGTCAACTCTGCAGAAAAGAATGACCAGTTTCATATATATATCAATCCCACAAAAAATCATCAGCAATGGAAAATCTATGCATGGCAGTAAAATGTGTGTGCGTGTGTGTGTGGATGCACAAACACTTACTTTGGTCCCATTAGAGTAGATTCAGCCACATCTAGAGGAGGGAGACACATTGGTGATTACATCACCATGACAACAGGCCACACCCCTACACTAACCGGGACTAATCTCCCGCCCTCTCCTCTTCTCGGCACGCATTCTCTTCTTCTCAAACCTCGCCTCCTTCCCCGTGGCCTTGGGCAGGAGCTCCTCCATGACCAGCTCCTGTTGCTTCCTCATCTCCCTCCTCCCCCTCTTCACCCTCTCCCCCTCCTCCCTCCACCTCTCCTCTGCCACGTGGGGGTCGGGGGTCGTCTCCATGGCAACACTCCCTCCCTGAATACACAACACAATTCTTTAGTGTGTATATAGCTAATGAAACTTAACGTATGCACCAAAATGTTGTGCTTAAAACATTAGCCACCCACTATTGTGCCGCAAAACTTCCCACTCACTATACAATTGACAGTTGTACTTTTGGGTGGTTGACTTACAGGAAGTGAAGGCCCAATGATTGGTCCTATCATTGGACTCCTCAATACTCCACTACTGGTCGAGGGAGCCGATGGTAGGCGTGGCCCAATTTGCGATGCTCCACCCTCTGCCCCGCCCAACTCAGCATCGTCCCCGGCCGTCCACGAAGACACGCTCTTTCTCACTCCTTTCAGCTCGTCCTTCCCCAGTGACCGGGAGAACTAGAACGACAGCATGACATTATCTCCGAGTCACATGACATAAGCTAGAGGTCATGTGACTGCCTACACACCTTCCAAACATGACCAGTCTGTTTTCCATGCTCCAAAGTGGCACTCGGAAGACCGTTGTAGTATTTCTGATAGAGAGAGGGAGAGGGGAGGGATGGGATAAGCACGACTATATTCGTGCACACCTTAGGCAAGGCCTGTTCGTTCCACTCCTTTACAAACTCTTTGAAGAGATTGTGTGATTGCTGCGACGTCAGATCACTAAAGAATATCTTTCTCTGCAGCAAAAAATATAGACAAAATACAGAAAATACAGCTTCCCGGGTAAATTTTTCATGGACCAGCGCACCTTTGATAGATAATTTCAACCGCTAGATTTCAAAATTAGGGGGTGCAATATTGTCGCAGTTATCCACGTAAAATAAAACATTTGGTACTCTGGTACAGTAACCATCACACTGGGAGCTTTACCTCATCAGAAAGCCAGGTTCTGAGCTCCACACTCTTTTTGAAATAGTCTTCGATCGATATCTCTTCTGCAAATCGGACAGTATCGTAATTTGCAGTTTTTTAAGAATGTATAAAACTTACCAAAGTTCTTGATTTTCTTCTTTTTCTTGTGAGTCTTGTGCTTTTTGGGCTCTTTCTTTGATTTACTTCTGTGTATATAAGGCGTAAAAATTTCACGGTCCGTAAAAATTTTAACAGGCTGCAAATTTCACTTTTAAACAAAAATATTCCTACATAATTATGATATACAGCAAGAAACACAAGGTAAACCGTGGGAAGTGTATATAGCTTCTGCGTGCAAACACAAAACTTTTAAAACTACTTTCTTGCTGGATTTCCAGTCCAATGTGTCATTTACAGGTATATAGCTTACTTGTGTTTGCTGCTGCTTCCTTCGCTACTTCTCCTCTTCTTCATCTTCTTCCTCTTCCTCCTCCTCCTCTCCCTCTCCTCCTCACTGGTACTGGAGCTCTCTGTCTCACTCTCTTCCCCACTCTCAGAGGATGATCTAACACCATCATCAGTGTAGTCAATAATTACTGAGAAACATTTTTTTTCGGATAAAGCATTTTTTTGGTACGATGATACGATTTGTGTAGAGAGAAGTGCCTGACATGCTAAAAGTAGGAGTTTGGTCCCTCGTTATCTCTCTGGACATTATATATACACCAGACACTCAACTTCAGGGAGCGTTAATTGGGAAATATAATCAGTTGATCAATTGTGATAGAGATACTATACGGAGCTACCCCACCCAACTTGTAACTTTTTAAAATGGAGGGAATTCTACAAGACTTTTTGAAACTAAAGTCTTCCACTCTTTTTGTACAAAACCCTGAACTCCAATGAAGAAGCTACGTAGTACAGATTGTAGAACTTCATCAAATTGAGAACTCACTCTGAACTGACGTCTTCATCGCTGCTCTCCGACTCGCTCTCCTCCTTCCGCGAGTGTCTCCTCTTTCTCCCTTCCCTCCTCTCTCCCTTCTTCCTGGCCTTCTCCCTGCACGGGGGGAGGGCGGGAGGCGGGCAGCCGAACACCACCGAAGGGGGAGAAACGGGGCCCAAGATGAATACAGTGACGTAATGCTAGGCTTTTATCGCTACGGAGACGAAGAAGACAGGTAAGCTTACGCCACTCTATAGCTGACTGCATAAAATGCTCTATCGTACACACAAACACAGTAAATCCCTTCACCTTCCCATTGTGTCCACCTCCTTCGCTTTTTACCCGTTGGTGCGCACCTTTTAGAGTTGTTTCAACCTGGGGGTGCGCTCCAATAAGAATAAACGGCGGGCTGACCCACGAGGCCTAACTGTAGCTGTGCTGGCTCTAGTCTCATCTGTCAGTAGGCGAGAGGAGAAGCGATGCAGCACGGCCCCAGAGGTCCACCGCGGGGACAAATGCAGGGTTTCCGACGAGACTTTCCTCCCAATGAAGACCCCGCGTGGGAGAAAGCCGTCAGATCTATTTTTGGTACGTTTTTTCACGACGAAATTCCGTAGCTACACACTTCTATGGCAGTAGGGTGATTTGTAAACGTCCTTAAAGAAATAGGTGCACCTGAAAGTCTAGACAATGAATTTATTATATGCTTCAGCGTACATAAAACACAAACTCCCAGCAACTCCCGCTGTAAAAATATATCATATTTTTCACCCATTTCCAGTGGCTAACGTGTCATTCGAGACAACGGAAGAGCAGTTGAAAGCCGTCCTCTCTGAAGTAGGTCCTGTCGTCAGCCTCAAGTGAGAGACAAAAATCACCATTACATCGTCATTACGTAATGTTCCATTTATTCGCAGGTTGATCCACGATCCGACGACGGGTCGACCGAGGGGGTTCGGATTCTGTGAGTTTGAGGATGGAGAGACGGCCAGGAGTGCAGTGAGGAACCTCACTGGTAGAGAGGTCAACGGACGACCCCTCAGGATTGACTCCGCCACTAATGCCCCCGGGGGGGAAATGAGGGGACCCGGTGAGTGTATGTTTCTAATTATGGGGAAGAGTAACGAGTGAGTATAGTTGTATCTTATCAGGAGAAAGGGGAAACATAAGGGGACAAGTGGGTCATAAGAGAGGGGTAAGGGTTTACCAAAATATGGAATGGGGACTAGGTGTGCTCTAATTGGGGTAGTGGGTGTGACGATGGGACAGAGTATTATCTTTATTCTTGTTGTTTCTTTAGGAAACGTGCCCCCTGGTCCACAAGGAGGTGCTATTGAGGTATGTAAGCTAGTTGTCAAATTGTTGTCTTTTTCTAAGCTCAGTATATACTCACCGTGCTATGTATATTTTCCCTCTCCCTCCCCAGCCTCCATTACACGGACCAGCCGTCCCACCAGAAGCAGCCCCGGAGGCCATCACCAAGGCAGTGGCCAGTCTCCCCCCGGAGCAGATGTTTGAGCTGATGAAGCAGATGAAGTGGTGCATTGAGAGGAATCCAGAGGAGACCAGGCAGCTTCTGCTGCATAACCCTCAGCTGGCATACGCCCTGCTACAGGCTCAGGTATATACATTAGAACGAATGCAGCACATTTTTGGTGAGCAAACGCGAGAGTCACGGCAGGTAGGCTCGCTTCGCTAGCTATTACTGTTCTCAGAATGTTCTAGAACAAATTGTAATTCTGTTCAGGTTGTCATGAGGATTGTAGACCTGGAAACGGCCCAGAAGATTCTCCACCGAGAGCCGAGAGGTCCTTCTCTTGACCCGCAGCCAGCTGAGGCTGGACCCTCACAACCTCCCCCTCCTCCCCACCAGCACCAGCAGGGGCCACCTGCTCCTCACCGTCCTCCCCACCCTCACCAACGTCGCCCGTCTCCCCCACCTCCCAGACGACAAGGTCCCTTTTCCTCCTTTCTCCTCCTTCAAACCTAAATGCTTATAGCTGAAGAGTTTGGTTAAAATAGATATCCTCAATAATGACTTCTGTTTTGTATATTTATCAAAGTGGGGGCATGTCAATTAACCATCTCTACTATTGCCTGTCATATTTTTTAGCAAGCAAAAGGGGGAAAGACAGGCCAACTAACTATCCTGAATACCTCGACTATAGCTGGAGTGTGCAGTGCAAATACATATTTCTTTGGGGAAAATAAGGTTGCCTTAATTATTCGTACTTTTATCAAGCAAGTGGGAGGAAGGACATGCCAATCAACCGTCCTGAATACCTTGACTATACCTGGAGAGTGCAGCGCTAATAGTTTAGAGCGACTGTGGAAAATAGGGTGCCTTAAACTTTCTCTCTCCTATCTCTTTCTGCTGCAGACAGTCCAGTGGAACCGGGTTTCGGACCCCCGAGGGAACATTTTGGCCCCCCGCACGAGCCCCCTCCACCTCCACCGAGGAGAGACGAGAGGGAGAGGTTTGGCGGGGGTCCACCACCAGGGGCCCGAGGTCCTCCTCCACACAGGGTGAGCTAGTTATACCTCTTCTCTTTGGATTCTGTCACTTTCATTGTTGTAGGGTCCTCCCCCAGGACACCAACCAGTAAGTAACTACGTTAATGCTCTCCTGATACATGAAGTCTAGACATAATGACAAGCTTAACAATAAAGTTTCGAGGGTGACAATTTTTATGAAATCATCTGCCACTTTATTGTCTGTCTGTTAGCCACCAGGACGATACGGAGGGGGTCCAATGGGTCCCGGTCCAAATCGAGGACCCCCTGATTCTGGTCCCCGCCCAATGCGAGGACCCCCTGATTCTGGACCCCGCCCAATGCGAGGGCCCCCTGACTCTGGACCCCGCACAATGCGAGGACACCCTGATTCTGGTCCCCACCCAATGCGAGGACACCCTGATTCTGGACCCCGCACAATGAGAGGACCCCCTGATTCTGGTCCCCGTTCCATGCGAGGACCCCCTGATTCTGGCCCTCCACGAGGGGGACCGAGGAGCCCCCCTCGTTCCGACCGTCCTGGACCCTCTGCTCCTGGCAACATGGGTGGTCTGACTCCTCAGGACCAGGAGAAGGTAAACTTATTCCACTCTACAAAGATTTTCACACCACGTTGCTCACGGTGCTCACGGTGTTTTGTGAGTGCCAAGGCTTGCAAAAGTTGTGCTGTAATAGTTATCACTTTCGCACCTCCAACAATTTCCTCAGCCTGCACAAAAAATGCCACCCATGGCATCTCCTCTTGTTTTGAGCGAGAGGGCCTAGGTTTTTCCTTTTTCCCCCCCTCACCTGGCTCTTCTCAGAGCCACCACACCTCCAAAAGATAACTCAAAAAGTGTATATCGCTGTCTCTATTGCGGTAATAATCCTCTCATCCTTTTGCTTCATTTCTTTTCCTCTTTTCCTCCTCTTGTTCCTTCCTTCCTTTCTCCACTGCCTCACTACCCCTCTCCCCCCCTCGACCAAAGGCTGCTCTCATAATGCAAGTGTTGAGTCTGAGTGACGAGCAGATACAGATGCTGCCTCCGGACCAGAGAAACAGCATATTGAAACTAAAAGAACAGATCAGTCAGAGCAACTAGCTCTCTGTTATCATACAGCCGGAACTAACTCTCGCTGTCTCGTAACTAATAAACCTGTATTGTAATTGCAATGCTGTATTGTTGTCTGGGAAAAGATGAGTTTCCATGGAAGAAGATACAAACCAACTATCCTTAATACTTTGACATTGGAGTATGGAATGGTACCATCTTCTACTTTGCAGCACTTGTTCCTATCTCGCCCAAATTTCGCTATATAAAGGTGTCAACGATTTCGCATTTTTTGTAGACACATGAGTAGAAGAAGAGACAAACCAACTATCGTTAATACTTTGACTACAGTTGGAGTATGGAATGGCACCGTGTTCTATCTCACTGCACCTATCCCAGTCTCGCCCAAATTTGGCGTCCTCCCCTACCTGAGTGTGTCAACGATTTAGCATTTTTTGTAGACACAAGAGTAGAAGAAGAGACAAACCAACTATCCTTAATACTTTGACTACAGTCGGAGTATGGAATGGTACCATCCTATAAATTATATATCTCGCTGCACCTATCCCAGTCTCGCCCAAATTTGGTGTCCTCCCCTACCTGAGCGTGTCAACGATTTAGCATTTTTTGTAGACACATTAGTAGAAGAAGAGACAAACCAACTATCCTTAATACTTTGACTACAGTCGGAGTATGGAATGGTACCGTCTTATATCTCACTGCACCTATCCCTGTCTCTCGCCCAAATTTGGCGTCCTCCCCTACCTGAGCGTGTCGACGATTTAGCATTTTTTGTAGACACATTAGTAGAAGAAGAGACAAACCAACTATCCTTAATACTTTGACTACAGTCGGAGTATGGAATGGTACCGTCTTATATCTCACTGCACCTATCCCTATCCTTAATACTTTTACTACAGTCGGAGTATGGAATGGTACCGTCTTATATCTCACTGCACCTATCCTTATCGCGAATTTTGCTGTCCCCCCTAAATAAGGGTGTCAACGTACTGCACACGACTGTAATAACACGAACTATGCAGCTTTGCAGCTTTGCAGCTTTGCATCCTCAACTGCGAGAAGAACTTGAGTACCATAAAAAAGAGATAATATCAATGACTAGTACAGAGTAGTCACGTCATGTAATGAGTCTGGTCTGCCTGCAGCGAAGTCTGTTGTAGAGCAGGACGTAGAAGATGTAGCTGTTGAAGGTAAGGAAGACCGAGAGACTCAGGAACTGGTACCAAAGCACGCAGCGCAGGAGTACGACAATCTGGAATGCTATGAGGACACACTGCATGGCCAGCAGCCAGGTGTAGACGTGATGTCTGGAGCTGAAGAAAAACTGAGGGAGAGATCAGAGACATGGACTGATTGATACAGTGCTGAAATATGCCAAAGATAAATGGCTTAACAGTTACAAAGTTTGCAAAGTTGTGTGGTGGGAGTGTATTTGCAGAAGGACAATCATTCTAATGTGTCCAAAAAGGATACTAAAGTGAGACTATCACTAAGTACAGTAGTACTAGGGATGACACAGGTTGTCCTGCATTATGTCCATACATTTGACATTCTCATGTTTCAAGAAGGATTTTCAGTGACATAAATTCTATGGGTTAAGAAGTATGAGTTAGCGGTGGAGCGACATACGTAGAAGAATTCCTGAGAGGAATTGCAAGGAATGGAGACATTCTGTGGTCCCTCCCCCTTGAATGACTCTCCGTTCCATTGGACCACTGCCTCACACGGCCACACCATGTCTGGGGACCATCTAGAGGGGGTGGGGGTGGAGCAGATTATCCATCGCAATAGGAACAGGCTGGCACTGCAAGTACAAGTAAAACGGACCGTCCTTGGGCACGCATGCCTCAGGACACAATCTTTTATTGCGTTGAAAATTCTGGGGGAAATGTTAGACTAGACAGAGTGTTGAAAACCATTGTCGGCCTCAACATTATAGTACTTGTCTTGTTTATTTAGCTTTTCAAAAGGTGGGAGTATACAACCAGCAAACTGTTACTAAAAACAATTGCATTCCTTCACCATTTCTATAATTATTTAACCCTTATGTTTTATACCACAACATTCAAAATAATATGGTGGTCTGTGCAGGTAACATACACGTTGTGAGTGTCACTGTGGGTGCATCTGGCCCAGCAGCCAAGGTTCATGGAGCACTGGAAGAGGAGCTGGCAGTAGGAGGGAGGGAGGAGATGGGTGCTGAGGATCACAAATGAGTTGGCCCACACCAAGAACGCATGCTCCATACACCACCACTTGTCATAGTACAGTCGACTCTGGTGGAGGGGTAAGGTTCTGTTCGCAATTTGACATACGTTATCTAAAAATGACGTGACAAACTATTCCTCACACAAATCGCTTTTAAAAAGGTTTGCGAAAGGACTTCACTAATGTGGCTGGCCAGCTACTGCAGCACACTAAAAATGAAATAGTATTTCTCAGTTTCTTTGCCATAAAAGGTTCTCTGTAATAAGTCTTTGCAAAGAACGCAGGCAGGGTATAATTATATCTACAACCGTGCAGTTTTTCTTCCTAGTTTAATATTGAAGTGCATGCAGATGTCTAGTTGGACTCACATCGGCAAATTGCATGGGGATGAACCCGACGTAGTAGGCACAGAACAGGGAGTTGAACAGCAGCTGTTTCAGCCTCACGATCAGATCCGATATCAGAACTTCGACCTCCCTCCTCACCTCCTCCGGGTCCGCATGAAGCAACAGCGTGTACTCCCAGGTGTACTTGAGTTCAAATCTCGGCGGCGGGCCGTCGCGAGATTTCTCGTATGCAGACATTTCTTCCTCGCTCATCGGCTGAGAAAATTGCCAGGAGGTTTCGGAATTGGGGCCTCGTCCCTGCAGGACAAACATCGGTCCCAGGGTCTGCGGATTCGCCGGGATCGGTAGGGGGACAAATATCTTCCGGGGGGTCTTTCGGCCCTCGGCGTCGTCCATGAATCCCCTGGGGGGCTGGAATTTAGCCCGGTGGACCCGAGGCTCCATTGTGAACCCAAACAGAGACAGATAGAGGAGGAGTCTACGCAGTGAAAGAGACATACATTAAAATGTTGACCCATTACTGTAACACGCAAATGAGAATATTTTTGAAACTGGCTTATGCTAAGAGGAGAATGAGAAATGGAACACCAGTTATGTTTACCCCATTCTGAAGCTCAACACACATTATGGAAGAACCGAACGCAGTAAAAACCTCGGAAAAGGACACCGCTTTATTAAAGAACACTTGATTCTGTCTCAAACTAATAGCTTAGTGCTTACATTAACTCTAATAAAGGCCAAGGTTTGCATTACTCAGAGGTGTATGAACTAACGGGTAGAAGAGGAAGAGAAGGTTAAAGAGAGAAGTGTTGCTGATTAGTTTGATGGCCGACCAAACGATGACTAGGACAGTGGCCACCACAACAAGAACCTTCCTCAACTGCAGCCAGTGCCTCAGTCCAGTCCTCCTCCCCCTTCCCTACGACATCATCACAACAAATCTCTGATACTATAGTGACCACTCAATAAGATATAGTTCACTAAACTACAGAAGTACCCTGAAGTGTTGCATCGAGGTAGGGAGCCACTTCAGCTCTACACAACAGTACCCTATACATGTTCCTCTTTCCCCACAATTTGTAACATGATTTACCTGCATGAGGTGGGTCTGCAACTGCATAAGGGCACACAGAGCGGGTCTACGGAGTAGGACGGCCACCGTGAACAGCACCAAGTTGTAGTCCACGAGATACGCATTCTGTGGGAGGCGTCTATTCTAATTAGAGCGCACTAAACGAATGTCGCTAACCGTCTTGTAGATATTGACGTTCTGAAGACAGAGGGCAGAGATGAGGTAGGAGAATAGGAAGAGCTCGAAGACGATGGGAGAGCGCACTAGGTGGCTCGCGTAGTCCGCTCTCATGACTGGAGGGGCGGAGACTAGTCTGAGCGCTCGCGAGGACTCGAGTTGCGAACGCGCGAGTCGACCTTTGAACTACATAGCTCGCTATGCTGCTCTCAAGATGGCTTCCAACTCGTTTTCCAACTCTTCCACCTCGACCCAGCTCTGGGCCGTCAACAGTGAAGGTTCTGTCTACGTCCTGCAGGACGTGGGGGCCTGGCTGAGCTCCGTGCGCTCCAACGAAGTCCTTCATGGCGCGGGGACCACCCCGCACGCTGACAACTGGACGACGAGGGACACGGTCGACGGCCGTTTCGACCGCGTCGTGTGCGGAGCCGGTGGCCTCGTGTGCGCCAAGAGAGACAAGATACTCTACATCAGGCGGGGCGTCACGTACGACAATCCTCTCGGCACGGCCTGGACCAAAGCTCTGTGCGACGCACGTGACCTCTCAGTGGGTCGAGATTGCATTGTTCGACGAACCAGCAAAGACCAGCTGTTTATGGCGGATTCCCTGGACCTCTCGTCCAGCGGCTCCGTCTTTCTCCCGCACTGGGACAGCGTCCCTTCCTGCGAGGCTGTTGAGACTCACCAAATGTTCACTCTTGACTCCCGGGACAATCTCTTTCTCTTGTCTCCCTCAAGCGGCGAAGTCCACATCTGTCCCAACCTCACATCTAGTCCCTCTCAGGATCTAAAATGGAGAAAATTGACAGACGGGCCACCTGCTGCTAAAAATCAATCACTTTCACTCTTAAATATCTTGGGTTGGAGGAAGAGTGGGTCTAAGACTAACACATTCACTTCCGTGACTTCTGGAGATAGTTGTCTGTGGTGTCTGGGTAGCGATGGTAGAGATGTGTTCCAACTGGTATTAAACTATGGTAGAAACTCTGGCAGGAAAAGAAAGAGCAGGGAGGGGGAAGGCAGTTCTACTCAACTCCTAGATATCGAAGGGTCTTGGAAGCGATTCGAGCTACCTGAAAAAGACGAAGCAACTGTAATCTCGGCGGATTGGACGGAATTGGACGTTTTTTACGGTTTGGTCAAAGAGAATAGAAGTATCGTGTCGTATGCAGTTCTCCAGGAGAGTCGAGCAGAGTCGAGATACCCAATCCAGCCGGAGCCACACAGCGATGGAAATCAATCTCGATATGTGTCGTGTCCGAACCCGATGCTAAGAACCTCAGCAGAACTGGAGAAAATGCACTGCTCGAGTCACTACATCCACAGAAATCCTACGCCTCGATTTACCCCAAACTCCCCTGCGCGGGAAGATTTCGACGTGTGTTGTGAGGATGGAGACTGCGAGTTCTGTAGAAGTCAATCAACTATTACTAGTGGTAGCTGGCTGTCAGGGATTGACGAAGAGGAGGAGGAGGGGGTGTTGACTGAAAGCAGTGAGGAGGGTGAAGGAGGAGGTGTGACGGTGAGTGGGAGGAGTTCGGGGGAAGAGGGACCACCGGCTAGCAAGAAGAGAAAGTCTCACAGATCGGGGACGGCCGGAGAGGGCAGAGGAAAGAAGCAGAAGAGGGAAAATGGCGATCTGTGTGGAGAAGAAGGCAGTCTAGCGTGGAAGAGACCTCGAGTACCAGTGATAGACCAACTAGCAAATGTGCCGTTCATGTTATCATCTCCTCCTCAAAGTCACTTCTTAGCACAACACCAGGTACCGCTTTACCGCTATATAGACCTGACTTATTCTCTCAAGCCAGACTAGTATTTCCTTGCCTTTGCCCTGCCCACTTTACAAGGCACGTGCATAATCACTATGGAAGAATATGGTGTGGTTTTGCACTAGACTGAACTTGACTCTGTTATTCGCTTCGGGCCAGGACCACTATACAATCAGGACGTTTTTTCTTTTCAGGTTGATACTGAAATGCCAATGCCACTTGACCTTGAAGACATTGATAAGCTGGTAAAGCCACTTTGTATAATTATAGGTTTTTTATTCCATGTGTTACTACTCTCTCTGATTGTAGTTCTCGTATTCGTTTTCTCTGGAGAAGAAGGTGAGAGAGAATCAGGTACCAAAGGAGATTGATCACTTCACCTCTGGCTATTGGACCGTCAACTACCCTAGAAAACCTATTGAAGAATAGCACCACAGTATTTTAAAAACTATGTTTTTGTTTACTGCAACAAACTCTGACGTGATTATTATTATACCACACCTGCGCGCAGAAATGCTTCTACGTAGAGATTTAATTTTTGATGAATTTATTCATAAAGTGGCTCAGCCTATAATGAGCTACCGCATGCACTGCGTTCTTTTTATAACTCTCCACTGCGTAACACTATCTTGGCTAAATTTAGCACAGAGCAAGTACGATGCGGTTACTTGGCCAAACCACGTGGCTAACATGCCTAGAATTAGTGAACGCCTACTTCCCCTCAAAATAAGCAAGTGCGGTTCGGCTGTCTGCCTCAAATTTGTGAAAGCTCTTGTACTGGGACCGAGTCACGGCCTCCACTAGCTCCTATAATATTATCCAGAGTTCATTCTCCAGACTGGTCCCTTCAGTCACATTGTTACTATTCCGGAGCAGAGCTCCTGAGCCCTATTACTGTATTGCATCTTTATCTTCCTCTTGCTAAAGAGGTTGCAAGAGACTGTAGCACAGACAAAAATAGGCCATGGGCACATGCCTTTTGCTTCACACCTATTATGCACATGTGGAAACTCTTTCTCCAACATACTAGAAAGCAGCACTTCCACCATGCACTTATAATCCATTTCCAGGTAAATCTTTAAATTTTCAGCTTTAACCCCTTCCCCCCTCACCAGGAAAGCTACCTGTCCCTAGCCAACTCCCTCATCTCCTCCCAGTCAGATCTTCAGAACCAGAGCCGGCTCATGGAGGCCTTCTCTCTCCTCACTCCTCCCTCTCTCCCTCTGGACTCCAAGAGAACTTCCAAAATCACTTTCAGAAAGAACCTCGAGCAGTTTCTACCGTTTGTGAAAGGTTTCTTGTGTTACAAATGACGACACACACGTTTCATCATCAGTTGTTTTCTTTTTTTTAACCATTATAGCAACTATCTGGCGTCATATACCATTCTGTAGGATGTATGCTTTTTATTTCATAGTCAGACTTGTAATCATGTGAGGGAGGACATATGTACTTGCAGTTTGGTGGGAAAGTTTGTGGCACAACTTTTGCTTATTACTTTTTTGTAGGTTTACACCCACAAAATGTCGCAGACAAAGAACAAAGATTTCCTCCCCTACATGTTTTCTATGCTTACACAACTGCAACAAAGGGCATGTGGTGCTCCCTAATTAACCCTCGGCGTGCATGTGCAGCGAGGGTTACTGTAGTTGTCGTGCGTGTCTGTCTGTCTGTCTGTTACCCAACATCGCACTTCACAAGCCATGAATCACTCCACAAAGGGCATGTGGTGCTCCCTAATTAACCCTCGGCGTGCAGTGAGGGTTACTGTAGTTGTCGTGTGTGTCTGTCTGTCTGTCTGTCTGTTTGTCTGTTACCCAACATCTCACTTCACGAGCCATGAATCACTCCACAAAGGGCATGTGGTGCCCCCTAATCAGAATCATAACTACGTAGAATGAACGCAACACATTAATTTTTGGTGAGCGAATGCGAGAGTCACACGTGACATATGCTCCTTCACGTAAAACATTACTGTATGTGCAAAAGCGTCCGTATAATAATGTGGAACCTCCGAACAAGGGACACTATGGGGCCGACGATTTTGTCCCTTGTAGAGAGGTCGTCCCTATCTCGGAGGTCAAATAATACACTACAGTATTAGCATGGGATTGAAACAAGTATCCTTTGTAAAGAGGTTGTCCCTATCTCGGAGGGTCCCTTATCGGAGGTTCAACTGTAATGTGGAAAAGACGATTAGGTAGACTTGCTCCACTTGCCAATTATGCTTGCTGTGTTATGTTGAAAATTTAACCTCACAACTAAGAAACAGCATTCTAACTAGCTACAGAGTCCATACGTCAATGTTATTATGTAATCCGAGGCAATCAAAATCCGAGGGGTGTCCAAAGAGAGAGTCCTAGCAGACTGGAGGAGGGGTTCTGGGGAGAATGTTGGGATTTCCTGAGACTCAGTTCTGGGCTGGAGCTGGCACTGTGGGAGGAGGGAAAGGATTGCAGCAATTTGGAGTATGTTCATACTTTTTGAATAGTAGGCACTGCCCTACCCTATTAAATTCACAGACTGTTCTATATACTACTGTACTAGAGGAATGCAACACGTTATTGTGAGCAAAGTGAGCAGTTCAATATTCCACACATGTTTTGCGTATATTTAGAATAATGCAGATCATTATGGTATGTGCAGTGCCTGTCACATAAATTCCTGCATTGACATATACTGACTATACTGACTATACTGCTACATACATACTGGAGTACAATAATGTACACAAGGAAAAGGCAGGCATGCATGAATAATGTTTTGACAGACAGCATGCATAGAGTACTGTCCTACATGCATACATACTGGACTTTAGTCCCAATAATGGGTGGCAATAATATCTCTATCTAGAGTGCACCAAAGGTAGCATTGTACTGGTCACTGTGAGTATGGATGGATGTATATACATCTCTCTCACACTGACCATTGCACTTGGTGGCAATGTGTATGTTTGCCATAAAAGACAAAAATATCAGCAAAGATAACACTATCAAACAGTACTAAAAACGAATTCTCCAGTTTCCCCCCGGTTGTCCCATTATCTCATAGCAGTCATATTGTACACTAGAGAACCTACCATTGTGCTTGTGAGCGATGGTGTCGGCGAGGGCGGGGTTGTTTCCCCCGGCACGGTGGGCCACTGCAGCCACAAGCAGCTGCCATGACGGAGCTCCGAACCTCCGAGTGTCGTCAACCTTATTCAGCCACAGGCTCAGGACCTCCCTGAGACAGTCCTCAGCATCGTGACAGTTTTCCATGACGGTGCAAATGGTACAATGATGGAGTCCCAAGGCCAGACCCAGACCTTTCCACTTTGCAGCAACATTGCAGAGCTCAGAGTGGACTTCAAACAAGTCATTGATGTCTGGAGGACAAGATGAGAAGTGTGGTAAAAGGTGCAGTTGTACATAGAAATTGGTGAGCAAAGGAAGCCTACCTAGTTATTTCAATGTGGGAATTGTCTATACATATATATATGTGACGGCTCTAAAAGGGGTACAGTTGTACGTATATCACTATCACTCTAAGGAGGTATAAAGATGGAAAAACATACCTAGTTGTTGTGTACTATCTGGAGAGGTGGGAGGTGGTCTGGTTGCTGCTGTTCGCACTGCTGACTGCTGCTGGTTGCCTGCAGTACAGTACACACATGCTTTCAGTGTTAGCTCGGAACAGAGCTTGCAGAATTACAATGGGGATTGAACTACATAGGCACTGGATTGGTGTGGTAATCCACTTACAAGCCTCGTCACACCAGGGAAGCACAGTGCCCAGCTCATACAGGTAACTATTTGCAGTAAAAAATGGAGGGCCCAGCATTGTGGCACCCCACGTGCAGCAAGGCCACTGGCACAAGGTTTTCCATGTATAATTATAGTTACCATGGAGTCGGCATATCAACCAGCTTCATACATCTTGTTATATATCAAGGTTTACTAGTCTTTGCTGCAATCTGATTCAGGAGCTAGCTCACTTGAACTTGCTTTAGGTTGATATTACATAACTAATATATGCATGCATATATACATGTGTTGACAAAAGATAGAGGGCAAAAGTTGGTAAGTGGAGAAAGAGAAGATGAGAGAGATGCTCACCAGTGGGGAATAGTGACTGCACTCTCTCTAGAACATGGTGATACTTTCCATTCTCTAGCCGGTAGAGGGCATCTGACACATGCTCCCATGTCAGGTGAGGATGTTCAGTGGAAATTACTCTGAGCAGTTCTGCCTTCATCTCCTTATCACTGGACAACTGAGACACTATATTATTCAGTATGGACAGTGGCACATCCATCTCCCGACCAAAGTCCGTCCACAGTTTGTCAGGTAATGAGTCCAGAGCTGACGTCAGGTTGGAGAGAGTGAGGCTGATATCTGTGAGGATCAGAGAAACACTTTCATACAACATTCATAACTGACATGACCAGTCCACCAATTTCTTGTCATATCAACACACCACCAACTATATACTGTAGTATGTAAGCCAGTGTCATGAATAATGTTGTCAATGATGAATTACAGAGAGTGGGTGGGTTCTTACACATCTCGGCTATTTACAGCAATCAAACTCACAAACTATGGCTAACACATACTAAATGTACCTACACATGGACAGAGTATTACAGTACTGTACTGCACATGTACATTCTCATACTGACCATGTGTGTGTGGTAGGTATTGTCTGACAGTCTCCAGGGCTGTGTGCTCCTCCACGTACCATAACACACCAGCTATCCCCCCCCACGACACACCAGGTACATTCTGGAGGCAGTACTGCAGACCAGCCACTCTCTTCTCTTCTTCACTTGAGTATGATCTACTGTCTCTGATCTGATTCATCACTGACCGAGGAACACCAAGAAACCACAGTAGTCCACCCCAGAACTCTCTCACAGTAGCCACAGCACGTGCTACAGAGTGTGGAGTGAGGCTGTCATCTGGAGGGAGGAGGGGCAGGAGTGACAGTAACAATCACAAAATGACTAACACCTTCACCAGTCTACAGACTGGACTGGCCATGATACCACCTGTTCCCCATCATTTGTAGGTGCATGTAAGTTACAAACAATTGTTGCAGGTATTAAAGGAATCTGTGTCAGTATATAAGCACTAAATTTTGCAGATTTCCATACAATATTTTCTCCACTGCCACAGTCTGTTTAATTATTGTAAGCACGTGAATGTAGGCATAATACACATATATGTATGTATGTAGTAGAAACTTGAACATGTGCAATGGTAACAGGCTCTTTGGGGTGCATGAGCTGCTGCGTGGGTGAATGCACCCCAATTAATTTTTAGAATGTTCATGGTGATTAGCCAGCAAAACATGTTGGTTGCTATGGATACACATACCAGTTAGAGGTTCGGCATTGGATCTTATAGATTCGGCCAGCTCTGTTTCTCTCATCCAGTCCAGGGCAATAATGAGTCTCCTCCAGCTGGCTAGAGGGTCGGTGTTGATCCAGTAGGATATAGCCTGCTGCTTTTGATCCATCTCATCTGGGAAGTTGGCCGTGATCTCTTTCTGCTTTGATTCAGGTATGTTGAGCCAGTGTGTCAATGACTCACTCCCCAATCCACCCCACCACCTCTTCACCTCCCTCACTACTGCCAGTACATTGGAGGTAGTGAGGGGAACACCTGCCATGGAGTACACACATGTAGTGATGTATAGCATCCGTATATACTCTACGTAAGAACCACATGACAAAAACGCGTGTTCCATACATGCCAATGCTCATAAGCGTTGTATTGGAAGTATGCATAGTAAGCGATATGGTTTACTAAAGAGAGAGGGAAGTCTGAGGACATGGACTGGTACTCGTCCTCGTCCCCACGTCCCTGCAAAACACCGCTACCAAGTCTCAAGACAAACAGGCTATCGAAAAGTGCTCCTATATACAAGAAACCGTTGTATGATCGACACAAAGCACAAGTTCTTAGCGGATTTTCTTCACGGAATTCTACAAAGGTATGTGTGGAGGAGCTAGGCAACAACAATTTGGTGCGTGGCTTGGCCTAATGCTATCCACTGTCTACTGCTCATAGCTTGCTGTATTTGTGCAGCAATTGGAACATTTGAATAGCCTGACGTACCTTGGATTGAGTCAAATGGTAGTAGACGGGAGTGGAAAGTCAAGGCCAGATGCTAAACGCTTCGCAAGCTTAGGCACTCCCATTCATAAGCTGCTAGCAAAAAAACGAGTTGTGGTTCCACCAACATTTTTGATCTTCTAAGGTGTCTCCTTCACCCTGTCAAGAGAAAAACTTCAGCCACGGCCTAGATTGCCGACAATTCCTTGAAGACTGGTTGAACGAGAGAGCCCATACATTCGGGAGTGCTGATTCAGCAAATATTGCTCACACGTGATCTTGTCCTACCCCCCTGTCCGTACTCTATATAGACTCTGAACTAGCTCATTAATTTTCTTTCGTTAATAGTACGTGGACCAGACCCTTTGTGAGGTGCTTGCACATGTAATGTGGGTGGGGCAAACGGCCTCTCACAATGATCACGAGACTACAGAGGGGTGTGGTTTAGTTTACTGGGCAGGGAGGCTGAGTCAACAGGTCTTTCAAAGTTTGCTAAATGAGGCAGCTGGGATCATCCCACCCAACTTCTATAAAATCAATGAAAGATTGTCCTTTTTTAGGTCTACATCCTTTTATGTAAAGTACAGCAACTCTCCCTACACTTCACCCAATTACACTAGCTATTATCTAGTCACTGAACTGTGCCCAATATACTTACTTCGCTTCCCTCTCAGAGTGCTCTGGGCCATTTTACTGGGTTAGCTACTGTCTGTGGGAGAGAGAGACTCGGCGGCTTCCTGGACAGCAGATGAAGGCCGCGCTCAGCCCGGCACAGGGCCGGCCGGCCGGACGGTCTACCTCGACGTGTAGGTAGTGTGTGTGAACAGCAGTAAACAACTAATACGAGCCCCACCCACAAAAACCAAATGCGCATGCGCGCGTGGTGGCCCATGGCCTGAGAAAACAAGTTGCAGCGCATCCTCAAATTTGTGAAAGCTCCTCTTGTACTGCGACCGAGTCACGGCCTCCACTAGCTCCTATCCTCCACGAACCAGAGTTCATTCTCCAGACTGGTCCCTTCAGTCACATTGTTACTATTCTGGAGCGGAGCTCCTCAGCCCTATTACTGTATTGCATCTTTATCTTCCTCTTGCTAAAGCGGTTGCAAGAGACTGTAGCACAGACAAAAATAGGCCATGGGCACATTCCTTTTGCTTTACACCTGTTATGCACATGTGGAAACTCTTTCTCCAATATACAACACTCTATATAGACTCTGAACTAGCTCATTAATTTTCATTCATGAATAGTGTAATGCACGTGACCAGAGGAGGTTGCACACAATCAACATTCCTAAGCTGTCCGCGCATGCGGTTATAATGTAATCAAGTATCGTAGCTGCAAAAGGAAGTGGCTCTAGCTGGTGTTCAGGCGGGCCAAGACCTTGCTATCTCTCGATTGTTTATATGTCCAAGTGTGTACCACGGAGAACACTCGTAGCCTTGCAAACGCCAGTGTGCCATTCTGAAGAAAGTGCTGACTCAGCGGGTTGACTGGGTTGCGTTGGCGAATGATGCAAGCGATGACGTGTGCACAACCTCCTCTGTCCTTGGATCAGACCCTTTGTGAGGTGCTTGCGCACCTGATGTGGGTGGGGCATGACACACGGCCTCTCAGAATGGTCACGGGACTACAGAGGGGTGTGGTTTAGTTTACTGGGCAGGGAGGCTGAGTCAACAGGCCTTTCAAAGTTTGCTAAATGAGGCAGCTGGGATCATCCTACCCAACTTCTATAAAATCAATGACGTTTTTTTACACCCTTTTATGTAAAGTGCAGCAACTCTCCCTACGCTTTTATTACACTAGCTATTATCTAGTCACTGAACTGTGGCCAATATACTTACTTCGTTTCCATCTCAGAGTGCTCTGGGCCATTTTACTGGGTTAGCTACTGTCTGTGGGAGAGAGAGACGCGTGCGGCTTCCCTGACAGCATTTTGAAGAAGCCGCGCTCAGAGCCGGCACAGGCGGCCGGCGGACGTCGACCCGCTGTCGGCGTAACTAGTGTAACGGTGTGTGTAAGCACGAGGGCGACCCACCCACAAAAGCCAATGCGCTGCGCGCGTAGTGCGCTGTGCCTCAGCCTACAGTTACAGTGAATCAGTATGTTTTGTGAAAGCTCCTCGTGTACTATGCGACCGGAGTCGCGGCCTCTCCACAGCTCCTATCCTCCACGAACCAGAGTTCATTCTCCAGACGCTCCCTCAGTCACATCCTTGTTACTATTCTGGAGCTGGAGCTCCTCAGCCCTATTACTGTATTGCATCTTTATCTTCCTCTTGCTAAAGTGGTTGCAAGAGACTGTAGCACAGACAAAAATAGGCCATGGGCACATTCCTTTGGCTTCACACCTAGTATCACATGCAGCGCAACTCTTTCTTTCTCCAATATACTAGGAACTCAGTAACGGACAACTAATATAATCTATTTATATTATATCTAACTGCAGTTTTCCTCCGCTCCTACTGTGCCAGAAGAAGCACTCCACCATTTTAAGCATTTTGTATCCAGCGAAGCAAGCCTACCTATATCACTCAGTACCGTAGTACTTAGTATACATAGGATGGCACGTACCTAGCATCAGACATCACTGTGTATACTGACATGAGGCACGTCACGATCCCGACTGGTCCAGATTGGAGGGGTTCCACGACGATGTAATGCTCGCCCCAGATGCTTGGTACACCATGTGTGCCAGTGTTCTGTCTGTCTACCCAGATGGAGAGTCGGTGCACGCCAGTTGACGTGTCGTAGTCCGGACTGGAACCCAATCCTCCTCTCACATGACCGATGAAATGCCTCAGGTCTCCACTGTTTACACTCAGCAGAACTCCTGTACTTCTCTCTCCTCTCCTCCGCTACTATGTACCTAGCCTCTCTCACACTCACTCCAATACGCTTCTACCTAGCCTTATACTTACCCTCCCTGCTATACCTCTGCTTCCTTCCCCTACACAAGCCCGTTCTTTTGCATTGACTCTACTATCAAGTCTCTCCTTTCTGTCACATTATGAACTGTGCTATATATATATCAAATAGCTCAATTTTTGTGCCTTCCCTCTCTCTTACCACCACCACTCACACACACTCCTTCCCCCTCAGTTCCCGTCCTCTATGTCGCCAGTTCTACATCTAGTCACTATGTCCTGTGAGAGCTGTCCCGAAGCGCACAATTCCCCACCAGTTGTTCCTCCCTTCATGGATCTACTGGAGACCGGTCTACACCACTATGGGCCCTGAGGTCCGGATCCTCTGTCTAGAGGGTATTGAGGGTGTGGCTTCCTGCCGACGCCCGAGCGGGCCTCCCCACTTTCCTCCCAGACTCTTCCACCGATGTACTACGACATTTCCTAAGGTGTGTTCTAGCAAGGCAGGGTGTTCTAGCAAGGCAGGTGTGTTCTAGCAAGGCAGGGTGTTCTAGCAAGGCAGTGTGTTCTAGCAAGGCAGGGGTGTTCTAGCAAGGCAGGTGTGTTCTAGCAAGGCAGGGGTGTTCTAGCAAGGCAGGTGTGTTCTAGCAAGGCAGGTGTGTTCTAGCAGCAGGTTGTTCTAGGCAACGGCAGGTGTGTTCTAGATGGAGGTAGGTGTATAATCTAGCACAGGCAGTGGTGCCTAACTAGCCAGCAGGGGTGTTCTAGCAAGGCAGGGGTGTGTCCTTTTCAGCCAGGCAGGTGTGTGTCTAGAGCAGGCAGGTGGGTGTTCTAGCAAGGCAGGTGTGTTCTCGCAGGCAGGGGTGTTCGTAGCAAGCGGGTGTTCTAGCACGGCAGTGTGTTCTAGCAAGCAGCTGTGTGTTCTAGCAAGGCAGTGTGTTCTAGAGTGTGGGTGGCCAGGCAGGGGTGTTCTAGCAAGCAGAGGTGTGTTCTAGCCAGGCAGGTGTGTTCTAGCTAGAGGCAGTGTTCTATGCAGCAGTGTGTTCTAGCAGGCAGGTGTGTTCTACAAGCAGGTGTGTCTAGCAGGCAGAGGGGTTGTTCGAGTTGGGCTAGGTCATAATTACGTCCGCCGCATTGCCCGTCGTGCCATACCGGTCGCGTCCTGCTGCTAAGAGTATCCTATCGGCATGGCAAGCTAGCAGCCGCGCCGGTCTACTGCTTAGAACGGCAAAGGCTAAGCACAAAAGTCAACTAGTGGGCTATATTTGGGACTAAACGATAGGCCAGTGCAAGAGTTCCCATTTTTAGTGACATTTACACTCTCTGCAGGTGATATTTTGATCAAATGCTGAGTGCTTCATTTGATATGGACACCATTTCATCCACCATGGCAGCAGTCTATGCCATCATATGCTACCACAAGGTATACCTATTATATATTATGCACGTAACCGTTACGTAGACCACAGAAATCAATATAATACAGGACAAAGAACAATAGATTTCTCCCCTACATGGTGTTTTATGTGTTACACCAACTGCACACAAGGGGCATGTGGTGGCTCCCTATTAACATCGCGTGCATGTGCAGCGAGGGTTCACTGTAATTGTCGTGCTGTGTCTGTCTGTTACCCAACATCTGCACTTCACGAGCCATGAATCGCTCACAAAGGGCATGTGGTGCTCCTAATTAGAATCATAACTACGTAGAATGAAGGCAACACATTTTTGTGAGCGAATGCGAGAGTCACACGTGACATACGCTCCTTCACTACATTACTGTATATGTGCACATAGTGATCAGTCATATAATGTGGAACAACCTCCGAACAAGGACACTATGGGGCCAACGATTTTGTCCCTGTAGAGAGGTCGTCCCTATCTCGGGGTCAAATAATACACTACAGTATTAGCATGGGTGTTGAAACAAGTGTCCTTTGTAAGAGGTGTGTCCCTATTTCGGAGGGAGGGTCCCTTATCAGAGGTTCAACTGTAATGTGGAAAAAGACGATTAGGTAGACTTGCTCCACTTGCCAATTATGCGTGCTGTGTTGTGTTGAAAATTTAACCTCACAACTAAGAACAGTATCTAATAGCTACAGAGTCCATACGTCAATGTTATTATGTAATCCGAGGCAATCAAAATCCGAGGGTGTCAAAGAGAGAGTCCAAGCAGACTGGAGGAGGTCTGGAGAGAATGTTGGATGTCCTGAGACTCAGTTCTGGGCTGGAGCTGGCACTGTGGGAGGAGGGAAGTATGCAGCCATTGGAGTACTGTTCATACTTTTGGAATAGTAGGCACTGCCTACCTATTAAAGTCACACGGCTGTTCTATATATATAGGTTATACTGCGCGTCAATGCGGAAATACGTCGATTAGACGCACGAGGGGCCCTGAGCTGTAGCTGTCTGAGCGCAGCGAAGACGCTACTAAGGGCTCGATGGCCGTCTAATCGTGTATTTCCAGGACAAGCAAGTATAACCTGTTTATACTGGAGGGCGTGCCGGCCTTAAAATCCGTCCAGGTCTGGCCGTCTTCCGAAACTCGCTCTTGCCGGGGGAAGCTAAAAAGGGGTCTTCAGTTTAGTTTATTTTTGCATCGTATGAGAGGCCTTTCATTGAAGAAGCATCGGATAAGCGAGTTTAAGTCGTCGCGGCGAGCTCTCAGCGACATAGCGAGTTTCCTTGTTCTTTCTTCTGTGCGCGGAACTTGCCACACCACCCCCATCGAATACGCCATTTTTTGACGGGCATCTCATGGAACACGCACTTGGAAAATACGGGATTTAGAATCCACGTTTACGCATCTGATTGGTCAATTTTGATCTGCCGACGTCTAAACTACTGTTACTAGAGGAATGCAACACGTTTTGTGAGCAAAAGTGGCAGTTCAATATTTCACACGTATTTTGCGTGTATTTAAATAATGTGATCATTACGGTATGTGCAAGTGCCCTGTCACATAATTCTGCATTGACATATAGGACTATACTGACATATCTGCTACATACATACTGGAATCCATCATGTACAGAAGGAAAGCAGCAGCATGGATAATGTTTTGACAGACAGCATGCATAGAGTACTGTCCTACATGCATACATACTGCATACTTGTTGGATATCCCTAGGCAACCGGACATGTATGAAGCTAAGGGATTTTATCAGCCTATACAATCCTACATGTGTACACGTCATTTGGATATCCAACCAATCTGTTGCAACATATACATACATATCCCAATAATGCGTGGCAATAATATCTCTATCTAGAGTGCACCAAAGGTTGAGTACGGACGGATGTATATACATCTCTCTCACACTGACCTTTGTACTTGGTGGCAATGCGTATGGCAAGGGCGTTGTTGTTCCCCCCATTGCGATGGGCCACTGCCTCCACCAACATCTTCCATGAAGGCAGTCCGAAACGCTCCGTGTTGTAAGACTGGTTCAGCCACATGGTCACCATCTTTTCCAGACAGCTGCTAGAGTCTTGTTGGTGATCAGCTTTGATTCTGGCGAGAGTTGAAGGTCGTAGTCTGAGAGCTCCTCCCAGTGACTTCCACACGTGAGCCACGTCATCCAGTTCAGATACCACATCAAAATAGTCATCAATATCTACACAAAAGTTGAACGAGCAATATCGGCTAACTGGTTAGATAAAGGTCAAGGATGCAAAATATGAACACACTGTTTTAATGCATGCATTACACATACCTAGTGTGGACTGTTGGGAAGTGGTAGGAGGTGGCTGGGAGTGTGTAGTGGTGACTGGTACTGCTCCTGACACTGTGGACTGCTGCCGGTTGCCTGTATATAATATAGAATAAATGTGACAACCAAATGCAGCAGACAAACCTCTTCCCCCCCAGGCTGGCAGCAGTTTGAAAAGTTTGGACACGTGACGCATATGCCATGCATAGTATATCTAGGCAATCCCATTTTTACAGTAACTATTGAGGGTGGCACTCTCCAGCTATAGTCAAAGGTATTCAGGATGGTTCTTTAGCCTGTCTTTCCATTCGTGTACTCAATTTTACCTGCAGGAGAGGTAACAGGAGGACTTGTAAAGTCAGGTAGGTCCAAGTCTAAGTTGAACTTGATGCCACTAGTGGCTCCACTGAAGGTAATCTGGCCATCACTGAGTGTTGCATTCTCCTTGAAAGAGGCAAAGAACACTTCAAATCGCGGAGGATAAAACTCATCACTCTGTAGACACAGTAGTTCCCCCTCAGAAATATTGTCCTTCACAAAGAAATCCACTTCGCTACGAAAAACCTGCATTATAGTAATTTAAAAAACACTGTGTATGAAAAATTTTAATCATTTACCTTGTCCTTTCCTTTCCATCCAATTTGACCATGTTTTGGTTGAGAGAAGGTCATCTCAAGTGCAGGATCTTCTGTGTCACTTTTGAACCTAAAGGGCACCCTCCGCGTCTTGTATCCCTCTCTGTACATTTTATTAATCAGAGTTTCAACTTTTTCGAGACAAGTCTTCAGATTGAGAAAGGTGACAAAGAAACAACCCCCGACATACTTACCAACTGGACCTGGACAATGTGGAACAACAGATGTGATGCAAAACTCTGTACTCCTTGGTATGAAGTTTGCAGCAGACACGAGACTGCAAAATGCAAGGTTCAAGAATGCCATGTGTTCTGAGAGTGTTAAAGTCCATTTCGCACCTCTGTTAATGGCTGGAATCATACAGTCCCGCAGGAGTTTTTTCTTGTGGTGTGCTTTCAGGAAAGTGAGGCCCAGAAATTCCATTTTGTCCTCATTGTCAAGATCAAGGAAGTGAGGGATAGTGACTGTGACTGTTTCAGCACTGGAATTTGCTATGTCACGAACACAGGCCCAGAACACAGGAGACACAGGTCTAAGACCTTCTGGGAACTGAATGGGCCAAAGAGAGCCACTCCAACATCAACCGTTGAGTCTCTCTTCCTCAGGAATGGCTCCTCTGGATTTCCAAAATGACGTCATTGGTTTCATCAACATACGTCATTCCTTTATTAGTGCAGTCATACAGGGTGGAGGTTTGAGTCATACATTCTGGTATAGGACACTCTCCACAGTAGATTGAACCGTTTTCTCTGATTCTTCTCTCTCACTGAGGGAGTGAAACACCATGAATTTTCTGCAGGTGGCCAGAGTTCCCTGAGGAAGGAAATAGCTGAGATACTAGGAAAACAGAGGTCTTCAGAGAGTGTTGCTGTTTGTCGTCCCGAGTACTGGCATTTCACCAATTTCTAAGACACAAGTATCCACTTTTTTCGAATCACCAAAAGTACTGGATACTGTTTCAATGTGGCCACTGGACTCATAACTGGTATCTGGTCCCACTGCAGAGGATGCAGCACATACATGCAGTGAGCACACATAATGTGCATGCCCGAAATGGAGGAAGGGTAGCTAAATGTTGGTCCGTCTCAATCTTCAACCACTATCGACTAGCCAGCCTGAATGTCCAACTTGTAGGTAGAGTATAACAACCAAACTTGACGATCAGTCATTATTGTTAACCCTCGGCGCGCATGCGCAGCAAAGGTACAGTACTTGGTCTGTCCATCTGTCTGTCTACACTTATTCTGGTACTACAGGCTATGAGGCGGCCTATGAGTGATACTAGCAGCTTGAAAACTAAAAGGTGATTTTCCTCAAACGACTGCGTTCCAGAGATACGGCGTGAAAACAGGCGATAAAGCCAACTGCACGTACGCTGGCACGCACGCGCCATGTCAGTGTTTTGCCAGAGCATGCGCATAATTTTGGAAGCGCGAGGAAGGCAAAGCGAGTGTGTCTAAACACGATATCGGCGTGGCATACGTCGACCAGGTTCAGTGTATAGTGGAGATGTGTGTGCAGTCCAGCATTGCTCTAACCGCTCACTACCCACTGATGCAGCTAGCCTGTGTTAGGGCGACTCATGGCCCAGCCTATATACGTAGCTTACATCAACGCTACAACATGTGCGTTTTGCGCCGAGGGTTTGCACTTTAGTGCTTTTCAGGTTCCACTGTAGTAACATACACTGGCGCACACATTCCCAACTCTATACCTAAAGTGGAGTGGTAGCTGGGCTGAGGCAGTGACTGGGACTCTGTCGACTGTTGTGTGTCTGGAGTGGACTGCTGTGTGGCATCTAAAGTGGCTCTGGGTGGCTCGGCAGTGGCTGATGGCCCACTGGATAACACTGACACTGCAGACTGCTCCTCACCTGCAGTACAAGTACACACATCCAAGGGTTACACTTTAGCTGGCATCTTAACCCTGAAATTATCTAGGCCACCCCCATAGTTATGTATGTACTCATTGATTTAACTCCATTGGAACACTTCTTACAGTAAAAAAACGAGTTTCCTGGAGGTATGTGCTAAAGACAAGGCTTACGTGGTTTTTCACACCAGCAGGGAAAGTTGTCCATTTCTGCCAAAGTGCCGCGGATTTTCATGTCGCTGGTGCAGTTCCATTTTCCGTCCTTGATGTAGGCTGTGTGGGCCTTGTCTGAGTGACTCTTTGGACAGATGATGGCTGGCCGTGGCTTGTTGTTGGAGTAGCCCAGCATGTCCGACACCTTTTCAATTCCGTTGAAGATGGATTTGTCGACGTGTTGCCATAGTTTCTGTTCCTCTTCCTTGCTGGTGGTGTCTGAGACGTGGGCCTCGAAGTACTGGAAGCGATCCACCAGAGTGACGGAACCGAAATCTGGAACATGGAACTCGATGCAGTCGCGATAGAGACATGTTGGCTGGTTGGAGGAGAGGCAGAGTTTCCAGGGGTGGGGGTGAGGGTGCTGGGGAGACAGGACGTGGGCCATCAGTGAGCAGAAGATTCCGTTCTGGGGACCTCCGTCGGGGAAGTCTACCACTAGGGGACCGGCCGACACGCACACTTCCTTCACCTTCTCCTCCGCCACATGTCTCAGGACACTTGGCATCAACCAGGTCTCTGGACCCTCCTCACTCTCCAGTTTGGCAACACCAGCAGCTCCTCCAGAAGGTGGATCAGATCCTCGCAGCTGAAGATCCCACGGTGGTAGTGGCTGCTGAATCGCATGTCCTCCAGGAAGGCCTTTGTCACGTGTCCAAACTTCCCAAACTGCTGCCAGCCTGAGGGAGGAGAGACTCGTCTGCTGTCTGGGATGGAAAGGTCGGTGGCTGCTTTCTTGGGAGCGTGCCGTCTGTGTTGGTGGAGGTTGGCTCTGGCTTGTTCAGTGTCTGGTCCAGGAGTCTGGCCCTTTGACTGCTGCGGCTGATGCCTCGTCGGTGACGTCTTGTCTTCCTCTTCTGGCTCTCGCAGCTCAAACATGAACACCACCAGCTCCGAGACCTTGTCCAGAATGACTTGTGGGTCGATGAACACCACTTCGGGGAGGATGTCGCGGAAGTAAAACATGAGGCTC